>JAQIUQ010005826.1:0-37701 GCA_030378365.1 Hybognathus amarus | reverse complement strand
GTGTCTGGGTTAATGGGAATGTGTCTGTGTATGAGAGAGAGTGTACATGAATGTGTGACAACAATTTGCGCATGGTAGGAAGGTAAATTCGTTCTCTGAATATCTCGGGCACGTATGGAATTATTTTATCCAGTTGCAGTTGAAACCAAACCCTATTTGCAGTTCTTCAGGGGACAGGCTTGCAAGCCACTCATTGGAATTATTCACTTAACAATTCAAGAAAATGAAAACAATGGTTGGACATAAATAGGTTATCAATAATTCGAGTAAAACTATAGTTTTGTATGTATACATTCATGGTTTTCTAAAACTGTGAGTCAAATCATCAAACACATACAGATAGACGGTGTTAACAGAAAGAGTACATGAAAATAAATTCCTTTGAGTGATCATAGATGAAGACGATTTGCTGGAAGCTTCACATGAAATACATCAAAACCAAATTGTCCAGAAGTATTGCAGTCTGGCAAGAGTTAGCGCTGGAACTGAAATCACTTCTCATCCTGTACTGTGTTCATGGTTACCTTATCTGAATTACTGTTTAAGTGTAATTGCACTTATCTACATTCACTACAGCCAAGTAGTCATTATGCACAAAATAGCTATGAGAATCATTCAGGATCAACAAATTAATCATTTTTGCAGTCTAATTGCTAAAATATCACAATTTAATCGATATCAAATTGCAGTATTCGGTATTCTAAGCAAGAAATATCCTATTGCCTGGGAATATACAAAAGATGTTCTTAGAGGAGAAAGGGAATGATTTAAGGGGAAGGGGAAATTTTAGACTGATAGATTTAGAATAAGGAAAAGATTATGTTTATCAATTTGGAGTTAATTTGGGGAATAAACTAAATGAGAAATGAAAGCAATGCCCAAACATATTCCTATTTAAAAAAAATTACAAAAGAAATTATTTTCAATAGGCATTAAAGCACTGTAGTAGAAAGTAGATGCTCCTTGTTTGTTTTGTTATTTTGGTTGTGTTTTTTGCTGCTTGAATAAGTTCATAATCGAAGTTAATACAAAAATACTTGTCAGTGGTCACTTTGATAATGTATATACAGTACTGGATGTATATAACATAATAATAAAATTGTTAATTGAAAGAATTAAGAATCAAAGGGGTAGGGGTGCATAAGTTTTACTTCATCTACTCCTTTCACAACGTGTTTCACAGGAATTTGCTGCTCATTGTATTTTTTTTCTCCTGTTTTTAAACATTGTTTTTATATATACTTTCTCTTTCCACGTTTGAAATAAAATTTCAATTCATATTGTTATGTTTTGCAGCTATAATATCAACTATTAGTTTGACTGTTTGCTGGGTTTATGTGGGATAATAAGCGATTACACGCTTTCCTGCCATTTGTTTAATCAATTCAATTGTAAATTTAGCATCTACGTGATTCTGTTTCAAGAACAAATATCACTTACTTTAGTTTATAAGATATGCTATAATTAGCCTAATTTACATATAAGAATGTTGTGTTTGTGCTGAAAGGAATAACTGATTTAGATTAAAGGCTAACTCGTAGTGATCATGTGATGACACAAATCTGCACCTTAATCATAGTAATTAACCTTTCACACACCAACACAAAGACAGAACAATAATAGTGTGAGATAGCGACATATTGCCTGTTCAGATGAGCTTCAATAAAATCTCAGGAATACTTTTGATAAACACATTAAAGCATCATCATTATTTAAACCCTATTAAACATCCAGTTCCCGAAATACAGATGAAACTCATCTCTGAAGATCATTACTGTTAATGAAGTGTGTGTGTGTTGAGCTGTTCACACTTCACAAGACGGCTGGATGAAAAATAACACCAATTCGCTAGACATACAACTGATGAGGAAGACTTAGTTCCAGATATTATACAAAAAAATGAGTGCTCAGTATGATCCTGTAAAGGTCACAATGTGACTTCCATGTTGTTGATGATGTCTCTACAGTGTCTCCATATTCACCATAAATCATATCTGTCAGTAAATACAACACACAGTAACACATTGCATGATTACTGACAGATCTGTTGAAGAGGATCTACTAATTCACAATGACATAATGATATTATATTCTATGAACTCAAAATACTTACAGCAGCAGTGTCTCCAGTTTATAATGTGGATCATCTTTTAAAGCAGAGAGACTCTTCACTCCTGTATCTCCTGTTGTGTTCACCTACTCAGATCCAGTTCTCTGAGGGTGTGAGTCTCATCTCAGAGCTGAAGTCAGAGCAGCACAACCTTCATCTGTGATCATACAACATCTCAGCCTGTCAGAGCAACAACACACACTTTAATCTCTCAGTTCAGCCGCAGGACTACGCAGCCACAGAAAGGACTCAGGAGATTAAACACCAAGAGGCCAGATTTCTGAAACAGGGCAAATTCTCGATTGAGAGCTTGAATCCTATAAAAGTGCAGATGGGAGAGGAAAAGTTGAGGCACAGAGTTTGATTCTACTGGCGGAAAGCAGAGACTTAAAGAGAAAGAGACGCAGCCGGATCATTTCCATAATGACCAACACAATCTCTACCAGGTGCAGCGATTGGTTTCAAGACCGTGGCTCTTCGTCAGGGTAAATGATGGCACAAAAACTGAGCCTGATGCAGAAACGTTAGAACATCAAAAAAGGAACACTTGCAAAATGTGTGTGTGCAATGTTCCATTCATATATCAAAATTTACAACAAAAAATAAACTGAGTGTAAATATGTGACCGCACCGGTACGGGTACACTACTCTGACACGCTCTTTTACTGGAGTGAGTGAACAAAGACATGGAAGTCAACAGAATGATTTAAACTATTTTACATCTGATATACACATTTAGATCAAATATGCCTCTCTCACTACTGGAGTAGTGAGCATTCGAAATTTAATGAAATCATTGTCCAGGAAGTTACAACATTTTTAATATTTAAACATATTTGTTATGACTAAATAGCAGATGTTCTGAGAAAATATTCTCACCGCAAATAATGATTGTTACCTGTGCATGTATTCTATGATTCATTTGTTCTTATGTTATGAATGTGTTCTGTCCTCTAGGGGGCGAGTGTGTTCACGTTTGTGTCTTTCTGTATTAGGACTGATGGCCGGTGTTGTGCCTAATTTCGACCCCCTGCCAAATTATTAACCCCCTCATTAAAGTCAGTACCTGATTGCTCAAATGCGCAACCCTCGCCCCTAATCCTAACCCCTCCCCCACAACTAATCCTAAACCTACTAATGCTAGGAGGGTAATAATTTGGCGGGGACTCAAAAGTCGGCACAACACGGCACCTGTGTGTTCGTGGACTTCATGAGAATTTCCAGCGGCCAAATATGTGCGGCGGGCGAGAGTGCTCGGGCAGCTCTGTGCGCTCCTTTGTTGTGTCTTACTCGGGTTTTTTTTCCTATAATCAGTCCGCTGCACTCAGTATTGTACGATCTGCTGCACACAGGGGCTGTTGTGTCGAACACAGACAGAGAGGAGCATAACCATTAACCACTTTCATGATCTTCACACTGTTATGAAAATACTATTGCATTTGAAGGACAGAATTGGAAGGAAACGGTAACGCTTTACATTTAAAATGTTTTGTAAGTGATTTGCTGAGTCTGACAATTATTTACACTGCAATATATATTTCCAAGGACCAGAGTTGAGAACCACTGACATAAAATGCATATGATACAGTCTTCACTCTATATCTGCCAATAACATGTCTTAGTAAGATGAAATTTAAATGCTTACTTTAATGATCAAAGCACTGTAATTTTAAAACATATAATGTAATACAATACAATGATGATTAAGAGATAAATTAATAAAGCTTTCTGAAAAGCCTGATGATCATATTTGATCCATTTGAACATCGTATTTTTCTTTTACAGATATATGGATAATCAAATAAACCTTCAGCGGCTTCAGTCCAGAAAATTATCATCTGGAAATATTACTAACATTATAAAGGTCATTCCTATATTTACTTAAAAATCTGTAAAGATTTCACAGCAAAAAGTCACATGACCCACGAGCTGAAGGGACAAGCTTTAAAGGAACACTCCGACTTTTTGGACTTTAGCTTATTCACTGTATCCCCAGAGTTAGATAAGTCCTATACATACCTTTTTCATCTCCGTGCGTGCTGTAACTCTGTCTGACGCACCCACCGCTAGCCTAGCTTAGCACAAAGACTGGATGTAAATGGTTGCAGTAGCATACTAATCCCAAATAAGTGACAAAATAATGCAAACATTTTCCTATTCACATGTTGTGATTTGTATAGTCGCAGAGTGTACAAATGACCAAGGTCACATGAGACACAGCCATCTTTTAGGCTATTGTGGGTTCATTGTGCAAAAACCATTTGCCTTGTGCTATTACTTTCCCCTTATTCTAGCCTATTGTAATACAATTATCTAACATTACTGTATTATATGCTGTTGAATACATTTGGTTCACCGCTGTAATAAATTATTTACAATATATCGATTACTGTCAATAATTCTTTATTCATGTTCTGTGATATTTATTTTGTCTGGATGCGTTTTGGTTGGAATTCTATGAAAAATAATGGTATTACCCAGTCTCCCCTGTTTATTGTTGCAGCTACAATACAACTAACACCCATGATTGTAAACTATGCTTTTACATTCTAGTAATTTCTGACTCTATTACTCCAACTCTGAATGAACTCTCTGCTCCTAACCACGTGAATGTCTCGGTGCTGCAATTACTCACTCTGCCCAAGTAGAGAATATAGTTCCCAATATTATACAGTTAAAAGATGGCTGTGTTTCATATGACCTTGTTATTTGTACACTCTGCGACTATACAAATCACAACATGTGAATAGGAAAATGTTTGCATTATTTTGTCACTTATTTGGGATTAGTATGCTAGCTGCAACCATTTACATCCAGTCTTTGTGCTAAGCTAGGCTAGCGGTGGGTGCGTCAGACAGAGTTACAGCACGCACGGAGATGAAAAAGGTATGTATGGACTTATCTAACTCTGGGGGATACAGTGAATAAGCTAAAGTCCAAGAAAAGTCCTTTAAGTGTTCCTTTAAAACTATAAACCATCAACCAGACAACAGAAGGAAAGTAGTAGATTGTGTGCAACAGGTTTTTGATCATGTTGATAATTTAGATTAAATATGATACAGTGTGAATTAAAGGGTTAAAATAACATTATTCTTGTCTCAGTTAAGATTAATGTATGATCTTACTTCAGTTTCTCCAGTTTACAGTGAGGATCCTTCAGTCCATCAGAGAGCAGTTTCACTCCTTTATCTCCTATTATATTCCTAGACAGATCCAGTTCTCTGAGGTGTGAGTCTGATCTCAGAGCTGAAGTCAGAGCAGCACAACCTTCATCTGTGATCATACAACATCTCAACCTGTAGAACAACAACACACACTTTAATCTCTCAGTTCAGCAGGAACTACACAACCACAGAGAGACTGAGATATTAAATACTAAGGGCCAGATTTACTAAACAGGGCAAATTATCGTGAGAGCGAATCCTATAAAAGTGCAGATGGGAGAGGAAAGTTTGACACAGAGTTTGATCTACTGGCGAAGCAGAACTTAAAGAAAAGAGACGCAGCCGGATCATTTCCATAATGACCAACACAATCTACCAGTTAGCGTCTGGTTTCAGACCTGCTCTTTTGGCCGGTAAATGATGGCACAAACACCTGGAGCCTGATGCAGAAACGTTAAACATACACAAAAAAGGCACTGAAATGTGTGTATACAATGTTCCATTCATATATCAAAATTTACAAAAAATAAACTAGTGTAAATATGTGCGCACCGTACGGACACTACTCGTACACACTCTTTACTGGAGTGAGTGAAGACATGAAGTCAACAGAATGATTTAAACTATTTTACATCTGATATACACATTTAGATTAAATATGCCTCTCTCATTACTGGAGTTAAGCATTGAAATTTAATGAAATCATTGTCCAGAAGTTACAACATTTTTTTTTAAACTTAAACATATTTGTTATGACTAAATAGCAGATGTTCTGAGAAAATATTCTCACGCAAATAATGATTGTTACCTGTGCATGTATTTATGATTCATTTGTTCTATGTTATGATGTGTTTGTCCTCTAGGGGGCAAGTGTGTTCATGTTTGTGTCTTTCTGTATTAGGGACTGATGGCCGGTGTTTGTGCCTAATTTCGACCCCCTGCCAAATTACTAACCCCCTCATTAAAGTCAGTACCTGATTGCCTAATCCCAACCCCGCCCCTAATCCTAACCCCTCCCCCACAACTAATCCTAAACCTACCAATGCTCAGGAGGGTAATAATTTGGCGGGGATCAGAAATTCGGCACAACACCGGCACCTGTGGTTCGTGAACGTTTGGCATAAGAATTTCCAGCGGCCAAATCTGTGCGGCGGGCGAGGTGCTCGGGCAGCTCTGTGCGGCTCCTTTGTTGTGTCTTACTCGGGTTTTTTTCCTGATAATCAGTCCGCTGACTCAGTATTGTACGATCTGCTGCACACAGGGGCTGTTGGTGTCGAGCACAGACAGAGAGGAGCATAACCATAACCACTTTCATGATCTTCACACTGTTATGAAAATACTATTGCATTTGAAGGACAGAATTGGAAGGAAACGGTAACGCTTTACATTTAAAATGTTTTGTAAGTGATTTGCTGAGTCTGACAATTATTTACACTGCAATATATATATATATATATATATATATATATATATATATATATATATATATATATATATATATATACATAAAATGCATATAAATATCAGTTTGTCACTATATATATCTGCCAATAACATGTCTTAGTAAGATGATATTTAAATGCTTACTTTTATTATCAGAAGCGCTGTAATTTTAAAACATATAATGTAATACAATGATGATTGAGAGATAAATTAATAAAGTTTCCTCAAAAGCCCGATGATCATATTTGATCCATTTGAACATGATTTTTTTTTAAAGATTTATGGATAATCAAGTAAACCTTAGCGGCTTCAGTCCAGAAAATTATCATCTTGAAATATTACTAACATTATAAAGGTCATTCCTTTATTTACTTAAAAATCTGTAAAGATTTCACAGCAAAAAGTCACATGACCCACAGAGCTGAAGGGACAAGCTTTAAAACTATAAACCATCAACCAGACAACAGAAGGAAAGTAGTAGATTGTGTGCAACAGGTTTTTGATCATGTTGATAATTTAGATTAAATATGATACAGTGTGAATTAAAGGGTTAAAATAACATTATTCTTGTCTCAGTTACGATTAATGTATGATCTTACTTCAGTTTCTCCAGTTTACAGTGAGGATCCTTCAGTCCATCAGAGAGGAGCTTCACTCCTTTATCTCCTATTATATTCTCAGACAGATCCAGTTCTCTGAGGTGTGAGTCTGATCTCAGAGCTGAAGTCAGAGCAGCACAATCTTCATCTGTGATCATACAACATCTCAACCTGTAGAACAACAACACACACTTTAATCTCTCAGTTCAGCAGGAACTACACAACCACAGAGAGACTGAGATATTAAATACTAAGGGCCAGATTTACTAAACAGGGCAAATTATCGTGAGAGCGAATCCTATAAAAGTGCAGATGGGAGAGTAGCATATGAATGATCAATATATTAAATGGTTTTACAGTATATTTGAAAATATACAAAATAATATATTGTTTTAATATAGAACAATATACTGGATAATACATTAGGAATTGCCGCTTTTCATACATAGAAGAATATGTGACAATATATCATAATATGTATTACTAAATATAAAATTGCATACTTCATAACTGCTTTGCAGTGTCTATGAGACTTCATTATTTGCCTCAGTGAGTTTGGTAATATTATTATTGCCGCTGTTTATGTTCCACCCAGCGCATAGCAGAGTGCACACATGAACAGTTGCAGCACTCACCTGGGCGCCTATCTCTATCTTGGGTGACTATAATCACTGTAAAATGGAAAGTGCGCTGCCAGGTTTTCAACAATATGTAAAATGTGACACGAGAAATAACAGAATATTAGATAAATGTTACGGAAATATAAAGGGGGCATTTTCAGTTAAGTCAAAACCCCCTCTCCAATTCAGACCACAATTCATTACATTTAATACCGTCCTATAAATCTGTATTCAAGTCAAGTAAACCTGAACATAAATCCGTCTGCGTGGTCCAGATGATGCTAATTGAATCACTAAAGGGGTGCTTCATGTGTACAGATTGGTCTGTCTTCCATTCACTAGAGCTTGATGAGGCTACTAGTACTATAACAGACTGACATAGGATTTTGTGTTGACAATGCGGTGGCCAAGAAGGACATACTAGTGTACCCTAACAACAAATCTTATATTACAAAAGAGATTAAAGACTGTATAAATAGGAAAAAGCAAGCTTTTAGAAGTAAAGATAGAGTGGGATTGTCAACGATTCAAAAAGAAATCAAACAACTCCTCTTTAATGCAAGGGATAAACACAGGCAAACGATGGAACAAAACATCCAAACACTAAATACTAAAAAACTGTGGGACACAATGAAATCAGTGACTAACATGAACCCTGCAACCAACATAAACCAAATGAGTTGAATGACTTTTTTCTGCGATTTGATTCTCAAAATTTCACTCAAGAATGTGACAGTGTTTTGCAGTCCCTGGACCCTTGCTTTTTCTTTTATATATTAATGCTTTCCCTCGAAGTGTGTAAACTAGGTGACGCAATATTGACAAAATGTGATATTCGAATATTCAATAATGAATATTACAATATCGAATATTAATTTCGATATTTTTAAATGGATGTAACTACAAAAGTTATAGGAAAACACATTAAAAAAGATTAATAAATAAAACAAGTTTTCTTACAACATACGGTTTATTTCAACTGACAGGCATACTGAACTGGTACAGCATGAATAAATAAATAAATAAATAATAACCATGTCTACAGAACAGGACATGTTTTCTCAGTTGTGTAGGCCTACACTACAGTGTAAAAGACAATAAATAAGCACATCCACAGAACACACTACATGCAACATAAACGCCACTATATGCGTTTTCTTTGAACCGGATAGCTCTCTGATTGTGAAAAAGACCAGGTGTAAATGCCCTGTGAAATGCATTTGTGACGTATTTGAATCTAATCGCTCAAACCACTTCAGGAGGTGGTCTGGGCCGCATTCCAGACGAAACTGGACAATTGTAAATGCATCTCGTTATTGAATAAACCACAAAAATGTACTCCTTCCAAAAACGCTAAAAATGAGAACGTTACAGGCTTGTCATGTTATGGCCAGATATGACGACGCGCGACTGCAACACACGCAATCACCGCAGATGAGAAGCTGAGCATCTCTTCATCAAGCCAACGTGCAAACTATCGCAAATCAAAGTGAAAGTAAGTCGCAGACGCTTTTCACACAGTTATCTTCCCTGATCTTATTTTACCTGATGATCGTATGCAGCTCATAACTGTTGCTTTCGGTGATGTACCTGCATTTAATTATATCTGCATATAGCGCGGGAATTGAAGATCGCATTTTGATAAATCGGATATCCGATCAGTGAAAACGCATTAAGTTGCCAGGTGGCCTGATGTTTATGCTTGTGCGTGTATCAAGCCGGCCGGCAAGTGTGTGTGGGGGGGGGGGATTGTCTAGTATTAAAGCAATTGAGAAGTGAGAGAGTGACGGCGATTAGCTTTGAAGCGAATAGCAACTCTTGAGAAAAACAGTGTCTCCCCTGTTCTTTCTGATCACTGTGGGAAATCTGTAGCATGAAAAGATAAACCTCTCCTTGATTTCAAGTTGTTTATGGAGAAGGGGAGAATCAGGAAATGAATGGGGGAAATGCAACGGTGACGGACGCATCATAAACAATATATGCATAAATATCGCGAGACTTCCGATATGTATATCGAGAGCAACGTGTATATCGCGAGAACGATATTGATTCGCATATCGGTGCACCCTAGTGTAAACACTCAAAATGTTTACTTTATGCTGATGACACTGTGATTTTCTCTCTGATTCAAATCCTAATGTCATAAATTCCAAACTACAAACTGATCTTCACCTGATACATGACTGGCTGAAAAAGAACCATATGACCATCAATGTAAAGAAAACGGAATGCATGTATTTTCATTCATCCAGAAAAAAAAAATTATTTTACTGATTCTATTACTAATGCAAACCAAGATCTTGTTGTCACTTAGACCTATAACTACCTGGGTGTATTACTTTGATTCACATCTTACATACTGGAAACACATCTCGAAATTAACAAAAAAGCTGAATCAGAAAACTCTATGTATATAACAAAATTAGACCACATCTCTCTTTCTCAGTTTCTGAAACGTATTTACATGCTATTGTGTTCTCAACATTGACCTACTGTCTCCCAATCTGGTCTCTTACCACTAAGGACATTACGGAACCTATAGCACGACTGTATTACAGAGCACTTAAGATCCACAGTAATCTCCCAAAATGGTCTCATCATTGCAGTGCGCTCACACTAACAAATGCTTTGACTTATCAGAACTTTGTAAACAGCCATGCTGTTGCTTTTATTTTCGCATTCAAAATAGCTCTTCACCTGCACTTACAGGTCTTCTCTCAACACAAACTTTGAGACCACTACGCATTACTCGGTTAGTCTCGCAGGCACTCATTCCAGTTCCACAGTATAAAACTAACTATGGTCTGAAAATCGCTTTTTATACTTACACTAAAATTTGGAACTGACATTCCTTATCATATTCGAACAGTATCGTCCTTCACATACTTCAAAAAGTCATTTAAACAGTTTCTTCTTACTAGTCAAACTTGTACACACTGATTACTCATGTACTGTTTTTAGTCTTGTTTTTTCCGTATTTCATGTTTTGTTTATATATATATATATATATTTATATATTTATATATATATATATATATATATACACTCACCGGCCACTTTATTAGGTACCCCATGCTAGTAACGGGTTGGACCCCCTTTTGCCTTCAGAACTGCCTCAATTCTTCGTGGCATAGATTCAACAAGGTGCTGGAAGCATTCCTCAGGGAGTTTGGTCCATATTGACATGATGGCATCACACAGTTGCTGCAGATTTGTCGGCTGCACATCCATGATGCAAATCTCCCGTTTCCAAAGATGCTCTATTGGATTGAGATCTGGTGACTGTGGAGGCCATTTGAGTACAGCGAACTCATTGTCATGTTCAAGAAACCAGTCTGAGATGATTCCAGCTTTATGACATGGCGCATTATCCTGCTGAAAGTAGCCATCAGAAGTTGGGTACATTGTGGTCATAAAGGGATGGACATGGTCAGCAACAATACTCAGGTAGGCTGTGGCGTTGCAACAATGCTCAATTGGTACCAAGGGGCCCAAAGAGTGCCAAGAAAATATTCCCCACACCATGACACCACCACCACCAGCCTGAACCGTTGATACAAGGCAGGATGGATCCATGCTTTCATGTTGTAGACGCCAAATTCTGACCCTACCATCCGATGTCGCAGCAGAAATCGAGACTCATCAGACCAGGCAACGTTTTTCCAATCTTCTATTGTCCAATTTCGATGAGCTTGTGCAAATTGTAGCCTCAGTTTCCTGTTCTTAGCTGAAAGGAGTGGCACCCGGTGTGGTCTTCTGCTGCTGTAGCCCATCTGCCTCAAAGTTCGACGTACTGTGCGTTCAGAGATGCTCTTCTGCCCACCTTGGTTGTAACGGGTGGTTATTTGAGTCACTGTTGCCCTTCTATCAGCTCGAACCAGTCTGGCCATTCTCCTCTGACCTCTGGCATCAACAAGGCATTTCCGCCCACAGAACTGCCGCTCACTGGATGTTTTTTCTTTTTCTGACCATTCTCTGTAAACCCTAGAGATGGTTGTGCGTGAAAATCCCAGTAGATTAGCAGTTTCTGAAATACTCAGACCAGCCCTTCTGGCACCAACAATCATGCCACGTTCAAAGTCACTCAAATCACCTTTCTTCCCCATACTGATGCTCGGTTTGAACTGCAGGAGATTGTCTTGACCATGTCTACATGCCTAAATGCACTGAGTTGCCGCCATGTGATTGGCTGCTTAGAAATTAAGTGTTAACGAGCAGTTGGACAGGTGTACCTAATAAAGTGGCCGGTGAGTGTATATAGTCAATAACAATGTCCTGTATAAATGTGCCGAAATTCTGTTTATTGTTTTATGTTGCTGCAGAACAGGAACCTGCTGTTAACCAGTTTTTAAACTGAGCCAGGCTCATTTTACTGTAACTTACTGTTGCTGTTGAATTTTCCTGTATAATAAATGAAATGAAAGACTGTAACTGTTGATCTGTCTCTTTTAATGCTCTGCTCTTTTATGCTCTGGTTCTCTCCCTTTCTTGGGGTTCTTCTCCCTTGGCCTCCTCTTTTCTGTCTTTCTTTTCTCTCTCTGGTAATATTTTACATGCTGGGTAAGATTATTATTAAGATTAAGTTATCATCATCTCATACATCTATTTTGTAACTATTTTAAGTGTAACCATAACCATATATTGTCATTAAACCTTTTCAGTTACAACTAAGATGCTATCTAGTTTTGATTTGGTGTTGACTTTGAAGTGCTACATTTTGCAATACAATAGTGTCACTCTCTATAGCAAGGCTCTCCCACATATTAAGCTATTGTAACTGCGCTTATTTCCGTCGTTGGTATAAGTGGCAGTCGGTGGAATATACAAGAAATGTGCATTTTTCTACCATCTTGCTAATAACGTTTCTTTAGTCATTCAACATTCTTGCAGACTGAACCCTTTGCAGGAAATCCACCCTTACAGTTTCATAATTTCAACCTGCATGTACTAATGTATTTAGCCAAAAGACTATTACTGAGCTGAGGAGTGCACAGACATTACTTCTAAACTATAGTCATTGTAGTTTTAATGTTGTTTGTCCGAATCGTCAACCTCACCACAGGCTCTCCTCTTCAGCACAATGGTCACCCCAAAACACACACACCAGAAGACCTTTTACACTCCAAAATAATAAAACATGAAACACTAACAGATCTCCCACTATATTAATATTCAGCTAAACACATTAAATAACACTTGCCTTTTACTTGCTAATAAAACTATAAACCATCAACCAGACAACAGAAGGAAAGTAGTAGATTGTGTGCAACAGGTTTTTGATCATGTTGATAATTTAGATTAAATATGATACAGTGTGAATTAAAGGGTTAAAATAACATTATTCTTGTCTCAGTTAAGATTAATGTATGATCTTACTTCAGTTTCTCCAGTTTACAGTGAGGATCCTTCAGTCCATCAGAGAGCAGTTTCACTCCTTTATCTCCTATTATATTCCTAGACAGATCCAGTTCTCTGAGGTGTGAGTCTGATCTCAGAGCTGAAGTCAGAGCAGCACAACCTTCATCTGTGATCTTACACCCACACAACCTGTAGAACAACAACACACACTTTAATCTCTCAGTTCAGCAGGAACTACACAACCACAGAGAGACTGAGATATTAAATACTAAGGGCCAGATTTACTAAACAGGGCAAATTATCGTGAGAGCGAATCCTATAAAAGTGCAGATGGGAGAGGAAAGTTTGACACAGAGTTTGATCTACTGGCGAAGCAGAACTTAAAGAAAGAGACGCAGCCGGATCATTTCCATAATGACCAACACAATCTACCAGTTAGCGTCTGGTTTCAGACCTGCTCTTTTTGGCCGGTAAATGATGGCACAAACACCTGGAGCCTGATGCAGAAACGTTAAACATACACAAAAAAGGCACTGAAATGTGTGTATACAATGTTCCATTCATATATCAAAATTTACAAAAAATAAACTAGTGTAAATATGTGCGCACCGTACGGACACTACTCGTACACACTCTTTTACTGGAGTGAGTGAAGACATGAAGTCAACAGAATGATTTAAACTATTTTACATCTGATATACACATTTAGATTAAATATGCCTCTCTCATTACTGGAGTTAAGCATTGAAATTTAATGAAATCATTGTCCAGAAGTTACAACATTTTTTTTTAAACTTAAACATATTTGTTATGACTAAATAGCAGATGTTCTGAGAAAATATTCTCACGCAAATAATGATTGTTACCTGTGCATGTATTTATGATTCATTTGTTCTATGTTATGATGTGTTTGTCCTCTAGGGGGCGAGTGTGTTCATGTTTGTGTCTTTCTGTATTAGGGACTGATGGCCGGTGTTGTGCCTAATTTTGACCCCCTGCCAAATTATTAACCCCCTCATTAAAGTCAGTACCTGATTGCCTAATCCTAACCCCGCCCCTAATCCTAACCCCTCCCCCACAACTAATCCTAAACCTACCAATGCTAGGAGGGTAAGTAATTTGGCGGGGATCAAAATTCGGCACAACACCGGCACCTGTGGTTCGTGAACGTCTGGCATAAGAATTTCCAGCGGCCAAATCTGTGCGGCGGGCGAGGTGCTCGGGCAGCTCTGTGCGCTCCTTTGTTGTGTCTTACTCGGGGTTTTTTTCCTATAATCAGTCCGCTGACTCAGTATTGTACGATCTGCTGCACACAGGGGCTGTTGTGTCGAAGCACAGACAGAGAGGAGCATAACCATTAACCACTTTCATGATCTTCACACTGTTATGAAAATACTATTGCATTTGAAGGACAGAATTGGAAGGAAACGGTAACGGCTTTACATTTAAATGTTTTGTAAGTGATTTGCTGAGTCTGACAATTATTTACACTGCAATATATATTTCCAAGGACCAGAGTTGAGAACCACTGACATAAAATGCATATAAATATCAGTCTTCACTCTATATCTGCCAATAACATGTCTTAGTAAGATGAAATTTAAATGCTTACTTTAATGATCAAAGCACTGTAATTTTAAAACATATAATGTAATACAATACAATGATGATTGAGAGATAAATTAATAAAGCTTTCTGAAAAGCCTGATGATCATATTTGATCCATTTGAACATGATTTTTTTTTTTTTAAGATATATGGATAATCAAATAAACCTTAGCGGCTTCAGTCCAGAAAATTATCATCTTGAAATATTACTAACATTATAAAGGTCATTCCTATATTTACTTAAAAATCTGTAAAGATTTCACAGCAAAAAGTCACATGACCCACGAGCTGAAGGGACAAGCTTTAAAGGAACACTTCGAGCTTTTTGGACTTTAGCTTATTCACTGTATCCCCCAGAGTTAGATAAGTCCATACATACCTTTTTCATCTCCGTTGCGTGCTGTAACTCTGTCTGACGCACCCACCGCTAGCCTAGCTTAGCACAAAGACTGGATGTAAATGGTTGCAGTAGCATACTAATCCCAAATAAGTGACAAAATAATGCAAACATTTTCCTATTCACATGTTGTGATTTGTATAGTCGCAGAGTGTACAAATGACAAGGTCACATGAGACACAGCCATCTTTTAGGCTATTGTGGGTTCATTGTGCAAAAACCATTTGCCTTGTGCTATTACTTTCCCCTTATTCTAGCCTATTGTAATACAATTATCTAACATTACTGTATTATATGCTGTTGAATACATTTGGTTCAGCTGTAATAAATTGTATTTAAAATATATCGATTACTGTAATAATTCTTTATTCATGTTCTGTGATATTTATTTGTCTGGATGCGTTTTTGGTTGGAATTCTATGAAAAATCATGGTATTACCCAGTCTCCCCTGTTTATTGTTGCAGCTACAATACAACTAACACCCATGATTGTAAACTATGCTTTTACATTCTAGTAATTTCTGACTCTATTACTCCAACTCTGAATGAACTCTCTGCTCCTAACCACGGTGCGTCTGCAGTGCTGCGATTATCACTCTGCCCAAGTAGAGAATATAGTTCCCAATATTTATACAGTTAAAAGATGGCTGTGTTTCATATGACCTTGTTATTTGTACACTCTGTGACTATACAAATCACAACATGTGAAATAGGAAAATGTTTGCATTATTTTGTCACTTATTTGGGATTAGTATGCTAGCTGCAACCATTTACATCCAGTCTTTGTGCTAAGCTAGGCTAGCGGTGGGTGCGTCAGACAGAGTTACAGCACGCACGGAGATGAAAAAGGTATGTATGGACTTATCTAACTCTGGGGGATACAGTGAATAAGCTAAAGTCCAAAAAAGTCCTTTAAGTGTTCCTTTAAAACTATAAACCATCAACCAGACAACAGAAGGAAAGTAGTAGATTGTGTGCAACAGGTTTTTGATCATGTTGATAATTTAGATTAAATATGATACAGTGTGAATTAAAGGGTTAAAATAACATTATTCTTGTCTCAGTTAAGATTAATGTATGATCTTACTTCAGTTTCTCCAGTTTACAGTGAGGATCCTTCAGTCCATCAGAGAGCAGTTTCACTCCTTTATCTCCTATTATATTCCTAGACAGATCCAGTTCTCCTGAGGTGTGAGTCTGATCTCAGAGCTGAAGTCAGAGCAGCACAACCTTCATCTGTGATCATACACCCACACAACCTGTTAGAACAACAACACACACTTTAATCTCTCAGTTCAGCAGGAACTACACAACCACAGAGAGACTGAGATATTAAATACTAAGGGCCAGATCTACTAAACAGGGCAAATTATCGTGAGAGCGAATCCTATAAAAGTGCAGATGGGAGAGGAAAGTTTGACACAGAGTTTGATCTACTGGCGAAGCAGAACTTAAAAGAAAGAGAGACGCAGCCGGATCATTTCCATAATGACCAACACAATCTACCAGTTAGCGTCTGGTTTCAGACCTGCTCTCTTTGGCCGGTAAATGATGGCACAAACACCTGGAGCCTGATGCAGAAACGTTAAACATACACAAAAAAGGCACTGAAATGTGTGTATACAATGTTCCATTCATATATCAAAATTTACAAAAAATAAACTAGTGTAAATATGTGCGCACCGTACGGACACTACTCGTACACACTCTTTACTGGAGTGAGTGAAGACATGAAGTCAACAGAATGATTTAAACTATTTTACATCTGATATACACATTTAGATTAAATATGCCTCTCTCATTACTGGAGTTAAGCATTGAAATTTAATGAAATCATTGTCCAGAAGTTACAACATTTTTTTTTAAACTTAAACATATTTGTTATGACTAAATAGCAGATGTTCTGAGAAAATATTCTCACGCAAATAATGATTGTTACCTGTGCATGTATTTATGATTCATTTGTTCTATGTTATGATGTGTTTGTCCTCTAGGGGGCGAGTGTGTTCATGTTTGTGTCTTTCTGTATTAGGGACTGATAGCCGGTGTTGTGCCTAATTTCGACCCCCTGCCAAATTATTAACCCCCTCATTAAAGTCAGTACCTGATTGCCTAATCCCAACCCCTGCCCCTAATCCTAACCCCTCCCCCACAACTTAATCCTAAACCTACCAATGCTAGGAGGGTAATGATTTGGCGGGGGTCAAAATTCGGCACAACACCGGCACCTGTGGTTCGTGAACGTTTGGCATAAGAATTTCCAGCGGCCAAATCTGTGCGACGGGCGAGGTGCTCGGGCAGCTCTGTGCGCTCCTTTGTTGTGTCTTACTCGGGTTCTTTTTCCCTATTACACAGTGGCCAAGAGAGTTCACGCGCTGCAACCTGATGAAGACGCATGCAAATACAAAAAAATGCATACAAACAGAAAAAAAACACCCGCAAATTAAGAAAATCTTCATCAGTCTCACAACATACGTGCTCCAAATACTCACAACACAACCAAATACAGAAATGCGCTGCAAGTAACACAGTCCACAACGGAAATGTTTCAGGGGAACCAAATAAGTGACGGACCCGACTGGGACTTGCTCATAGCATACACAGGACGTGCTTACAGCAAAAAATGTTTATTGACAAGAAGTCAAAGCCTATATTTTTTTATAAATAAACTATACTATTAAAATAATATTGTATGTATAAATAATATTATAATTTTTTATAGTTCGTCTATACACCTTGCTTACTCAAAATTCTACTTTATTTTATTTAATTTCTTTTGACTTTTCCCCCGCAAAACACAGAGATTCAATTTATTATGACATACAACTTGTGTACAATATACAACATGTGTTAACAATATGTTCAATGTCATCACAATACAAATGAGAAAAGAACAATGATCTGAAAACTAAACTAAATAAATAAAAAAGATAGAGAAGAACATGAAGGCAAGAGATTAATCTATACATCAGTTACACCATACAAATGGTTTCATTTTATGTTTAAATTTTCATAAGAAAAGTTTCCTAAAAATGTAAGGAAATCTATGGCACATACAGATATATATAAAACGGATATTTTAACAGATTTTTGTAAAGTAAAAATAAAAAATAAAAAATGTATTTCCAACCGTTATGTTTATCATTATATTTCTGTCGTCAGAACAGCTATAGTTGTCTATTGTTGCTCTGTTCATCAAGTTCCAAACGGCTACATAAATGACACACTAGTGCCATGCTCACGCCAAAGTCCCACTTGAAGAGCTCTGCCGTCTGCCCTTTGAAGGGAGTAGGGCATAGGAAAGCTCACGAGCATTAAGCAAGTACCAGTCGGGTACATCATTAATTTGGTTCCCGGAAACATTTCCGTTGTGGTCTGTGTTACTTGCAGCGTTTCTGTATTTGGTTGTGTTGTGAGCTTTTGCAGCACGTTTTGTGTATTTGGTTGTGTTGTGAGTACTTGGAGCACACGTGTGTTGTGGAACTGATGAAGATGTTTTTCTTAATTTGTGGATGTTTTTTTGTATTTGCACATGTTTTTATATTTGCACACATTTTTTATATTTGCATGCGTCTTCATCAGGTTGCAACACGATGAACTCTCTCAACCACCGTACTATAATCAGTCCGCTGACTCAGTATTGTACGATCTGCTGCACACAGGGGCTGTTGGTGTCGAGCACAGACAGAGAGGAGCATAACCATAACCACTTTCATGATCTTCACACTGTTATGAAAATACTATTGCATTTGAAGGACAGAATTGGAAGGAAACGGTAACGCTTTACATTTAAAATGTTTTGTAAGTGATTTGCTGAGTCTGACAATTATTTACACTGCAATATATATATATATATATATATATATATATATATATATATATATATATATATATATACATAAAATGCATATAAATATCAGTTTGTCACTATATATATCTGCCAATAACATGTCTTAGTAAGATGATATTTAAATGCTTACTTTTATTATCAAAGCGCTGTAATTTTAAAACATATAATGTAATACAATGATGATTGAGAGATAAATTAATAAAGTTTCCTCAAAAGCCCGATGATCATATTTGATCCATTTGAACATGATTTTTTTTTTAAAGATTTATGGATAATCAAGTAAACCTTAGCGGCTTCAGTCCAGAAAATTATCATCTTGAAATATTACTAACATTATAAAGGTCATTCCTTTATTTACTTTAAAAATCTGTAAAGATTTCACAGCAAAAAGTCACATGACCCACGAGCTGAAGGGACAAGCTTTAAAACTATAAACCATCAACCAGACAACAGAAGGAAAGTAGTAGATTGTGTGCAACAGGTTTTTGATCATGTTGATAATTTAGATTAAATATGATACAGTGTGAATTAAAGGGTTAAAATAACATTATTCTTGTCTCAGTTAAGATTAATGTATGATCTTACTTCAGTTTCTCCAGTTTACAGTGAGGATCCTTCAGTCCATCAGAGAGCAGTTTCACTCCTTTATCTCCTATTATATTCCTAGACAGATCCAGTTCTCTGAGGTGTGAGTCTGATCTCAGAGCTGAAGTCAGAGCAGCACAACCTTCATCTGTGATCTTACACCCATCACAACCTGTAGAACAACAACACACACTTCAATCTCTCAGTTCAGCAGGAACTACACAACCACAGAGAGACTGAGATATTAAATACTAAGGGCCAGATTTACTAAACAGGGCAAATTATCGTGAGAGCGAATCCTATAAAAGTGCAGATGGGAGAGTAGCATATGAATGATCAATATATTAAATAGTTTTACAGTATATTTGAAAATATACAAAATAATATATTGTTTTAATATAGAACAATATACTGGATAATACATTAGGAATTGCCGCTTTTCATACATCAGAAGAATATGTGACAATATATCATAATATGTATTACTAAATATAAAATTGCATACTTCATAACTGCTTTGCGTGTCTATGAGACTTCATTATTTGCCTAGTGAGTTTGGTAATATTATTATTGCCGCTGTTTATGTTCCACCCAGCGCATAGCAGAGTGCACACATGAACAGTTGCAGCACTCACCTGGGCGCCTATCTTTATCTTGGGTGACTATAATCACTGTAAAATGGAGAGTGCGCTGCCAGGTTTTCAACAATATGTAAAATGTGACACGAGAAATAACAGAATATTAGATAAATGTTACGGAAATATAAAGGGGGCATTTTCAGTTAAGTCAAAACCCCCTCTCCAATTCAGACCACAATTCATTACATTTAATACCGTCCTATAAATCTGTATTCAAGTCAAGTAAACCTGAACATAAATCCGTCTGCGTGGTCCAAGATGATGCAATTGAATCACTAAAGGGGTGCTTCATGTGTACAGATTGGTCTATCTTCCATTCACTAGAGCTTGATGAGGCTACTAGTACTATAACAGACTACATAGGATTTTGTGTTGACAATGCGGTGGCCAAGAAGGACATACTAGTGTACCCTAACAACAAATCTTATATTACAAAAGAGATTAAAGACTGTATAAATAGGAAAAAGCAAGCTTTTAGAAGTAAAGATAGAGTGGGATTGTCAACGATTCAAAAAGAAATCAAACAACTCCTCTTTAATGCAAGGGATAAACACAGGCAAACGATGGAACAAAACATCCAAACACTAAATACTAAAAAACTGTGGGACACAATGAAATCAGTGACTAACATGAACCCTGCAACCAACATAAACCAAATGAGTTGAATGACTTTTTTCTGCGATTTGATTCTCAAAATTTCACTCAAGAATGTGACAGTGTTTTGCAGTCCCTGAACCCTTGCTTTTTCTTTTATATATTAATGCTTTCCCTTGAGTGTGTAAACTAAGGTACACGAATATTGACAAAAATGTGATATTGCGATATCGATAATGAATATTACAATATCGATATTAATTTCGAATATTTTTAAATGGATGTAACTACAAAAGTTATAGGAAAACACATTAAAAAAGATTAATAAATAAAACAAGTTTTCTTACAACATACGGTTTATTTCAACTGACAGGCATACTGAACTGGTACAGCATGAATAAATAAATAAATAAATAATAACCATGTCTACAGAACAGGACATGTTTTACTCAGTTGTGTAGGCCTACACTACAGTGTAAAAGACAATAAATAAGCACATCCACAGAACACACTACATGCAACATAAACGCCACTATATGCGTTTTCTTTGACCGGATAGCTCTACTGATCGTAAAAAGACCAGGTGTAAATGCCCTGTGAAATGCATTTGTGACGTATTTGAATCTAATCGCTCAAACCACTTCAGGAGGTGGTCTGGGCCGCATTCCAGACGAAACTGGACAATTGTAAATGCATCTCGTTATTGAATAAACCACAAAATGTACTCCTTCCAAAAACGCTAAAAATGAGAACGTTACAGGCTTGTCATGTTATGGCCAGATATGACGACGCGCGACTGCAACACACAGCAATCACCGCAGATGAGAAGCTGAGCATCTCTTCATCAAGCCAACGTGCAAACTATCGCAAATCAAAGTGAAAGTAAGTCGCAGACGCTTTTCACACAGTTATCTTCCCTGATCTTATTTTACCTGATGATCGTATGCAGCTCATAACTGTTGCTTTCGGTGATGTACCTGCATTTAATTATATCTGCATATAGCGCGGGAATTGAAGATCGCATTTTGATAAATCGGATATCCGATCAGTGAAAACGCATTAAGTTGCCAGGTGGCCTGATGTTTATGCTTGTGCGTGTCAAAGCCGAGCCGGCAAGTGTGTGTGGGGGGGGACTGTCTAGTATTAAAGCAATTGAGAAGTGAGAGAGTGACGGCGATTAGCTTTGAAGCGAATAGCAACTCTTGAGAAAAACAGTGTCTCCCTGTTCTTTCTGATCACTGTGGGAAATCTGTAGCATGAAAAGATAAACCTCTCCTTGATTTCAAGTTGTTTTATGGAGAAGGGGAGAATCAGGGAAATGAATGGGGGAAATGCAACGGTGACGGACGCATCATAAACAATATGTGCATAAATATCGCGAGACTTCCGATATGTATATCGAGAGCAACGTGATATGCGCGATAACGATATTGATTCGATATATCGTGCACCCTAGTGTAAACACTCAAAATGTTTACTTTATGCTGATGACACTGTGATTTTCTCTCTGATTCAAATCATAATGTCATAAATTCCAAACTACAAACTGATCTTCACCTGATACATGACTGGCTGAAAAAGAACCATATGACCATCAATGTAAAGAAAACGGAATGCATGTATTTTCATTCATCCAGAAAAAAAAATTATTTTACTGATTCTATTACTAATGCAAACCAAGATCTTGTTGTCACTTAGACCTATAACTACCTGGGTGTATTACTTGATTCACATCTTACATACTGGAAACACATCTCAAAATTAACAAAAAAGCTGAATCAGAAACTCTATGTATATAACAAAATTAGACCACATCTCTCTTTCTCAGTTTCTGAAACGTATTTACATGCTATTGTGTTCTCAACATTGACCTACTGTCTCCCAATCTGGTCTCTTACCACTAAGGACATTTACGGAACCTATAGCACGAACTGTATTACAGAGCACTTAAGATCCACAGTAATCTCCCAAAATGGTCTCATCATTGCCAGTGCGCTCACACTAACAAATGCTTTGACTTATCAGAACTTTGTAAACAGCCATGCTGTTGCTTTTATTTTCGCATTCAAAATAGCTCTTCACCTGCACTTACAGGTCTTCTCCCGACACAAACTTTGAGACCACTACGCATTACTCGGTTAGTACTCGCAGGCACTGCATTCCAGTTCCACAGTATAAAACTAACTATGGTCTGAAATCGTTTTTTTATACTTACACTAAAATTTGGAATGACATTCCTTATCATATTAGAACAGTATCGTCCTTCACATACTTCAAAAAGTCATTTAAACAGTTTCTTCTTACTCTAGTCAAACTTGTACAAACTGATTACTCATGTACTGTTTTTAGTCTTGTTTTTTCCGTATTTCATGTTTTGTTTATATATATATACACATATATATATATATATATATATATATATATATATATATATATAGTCAATAACAATGTCCTGTATAAATGTGCCGAAATTCTGTTTATTGTTTTATGTTGCTGCAGAACAGGAACCTGCTGTTAACCAGTTTTTAAACTGAGCCAGGCTCGATTTTACTGTAACTTACTGTTGCTGTTGAATTTTCCTGTATAATAAATGAAATGAAAGACTGTAACTGTTGATCTGTCTCTTTTAATGCTCTGCTCTCTTTATGCTCTGGTTCTCTCCCTTTCTTGGGGTTCTCTCCCTTGGCCTCTCTTTTCTGTCTTTCTTTCTCTCTCTGGTAATATTTTACATGCTGGGTAAGATTATTGGTATAAGTTATCATCATCTCATAAATCTATTTTGTAACTATTTTAAGTGTAACCATAACCATATATTGTCATTAAACCTTTTCAGTTACAACTAAGATGCTATCTAGTTTTGATTTGGTGTTGACTTTGAAGTGCTACATTTTGCAATACAATAGTGTCACTCTCTATAGCAAAGCTCTCCCACATATTAAGCTATTGTAACTGCGCTTATTTCCGTCGTTTGGTATAAGTGGCAGTCGGTAGCAATATACAAGAAATGTGCATTTTTCTACCATCTTGCTAATAACGTTTCTTTAGTCATTCAGCAGTCTTGCAGACTGAACCCTCTGCAGGAAATCCACCCTTACAGTTTCATAATTTCAACCTGCATGTACTAATGTATTTTAGCCAAAAGACTATTACTGAGCTGAGGAGTGCACAGACATTACTTCTAAACTATAGTCATTGTAGTTTTAATGTTGTTTGTCCGATCATTCAACCTCACCACAGGCTCTCTCTCAGCACAATGGTCACCCCAAAACACACACACCAGAAGACCTTTTACACTCCAAAATAATAAAACATGAAACACTAACAGATCTCCCACTATATTAATATTCAGCTAAACACATTAAATAACACTTGCCTTTTACTTGCTAATAAAACTATAAACCATCAACCAGACAACAGAAGGAAAGTAGTAGATTGTGTGCAACAGGTTTTTGATCATGTTGATAATTTAGATTAAATATGATACAGTGTGAATTAAAGGGTTAAAATAACATTATTCTTGTCTCAGTTACGATTAATGTATGATCTTACTTCAGTTTCTCCAGTTTACAGTGAGGATCCTTCAGTCCATCAGAGAGGAGCTTCACTCCTTTATCTCCTATTATATTCCCAGACAGATCCAGTTCTCTGAGGTGTGAGTTTGATCTCAGAGCTGAAGTCAGAGCAGCACAACCTTCATCTGTGATCTCACACCCACACAACCTGTAGAACAACAACACACACTTCAATCTCTCAGTTCAGCAGGAACTACACAACCACAGAGAGACTGAGATATTAAATACTAAGGGCCAGATTTACTAAACAGGGCAAATTATCGTGAGAGCGAATCCTATAAAAGTGCAGATGGGAGAGGAAAGTTCAGAGTTTGATCTACTGGCGAAGCAGAACTTAAAGAACAGAGACGCAGCCGGATCATTTCCATAATGACCAACACAATCTACCAGTTAGCGTCTGGTTTTAAACCTGCTCTTTTTGGCCGGTAAATGATGGCACAAACACCGGGAGCCTGATGCATAGACAGTTACATATGAGGAGTTTTTTTCCAAAATGCTATAAATCCATCTCAATAGTTTTCAGGAAAATACTTTTTTTTACCTAGACCCTACACATTTTGTGAATATTCAAATTATCTTGTTAAAATGTTTTATTGGTTCAGTCTGAACAATGATTATTAAATTAAACAACAATATTGTTTGATAAATTAAAAGTAGGGCTGGGAAAAAGTAATCAGCGATTAATTGCATCCAAAATAAAAGTTTGTGTTTACATAACATATGTGTGTGTAGTGTGTATAATTATTTTGTATATATAAATACACATATATGCATGTATATATTTAAGAAAAATGTGTTATTAATATATCAAATATTTATATTTATGTATAATATTAATTTTGTATAAATATATATAAAGTATATACATGCAAATATTTCTTAAATGTTTACATGCATGTGTGTGTATTTATTTACAGCTATGGAAAAACTAAGAGACCACTGCCAAATCAGCAGTTGCTCTGGATTTATTATTTATAATATAAATAATAAATCCAGAGCAACTGCTGATTTGGCAGTGGTCTCTTAATTTTTTCCATATCTGTATATAAAATAATTATACACACTACACACACATATATTATGTAAACACAAACTTTTATTTTGGATGCGATTAATCGTGATTAATCTTTTCCCGGCCCTAATTAAAAGTAAATTATATTTTTTTCAAAACGCTATAAATCCATCCTTTTTTTTGTAAAAATGTATGGGTTGTCTTTTAAGAACAGAAAAAAAAAACAAGAGAACATGCAACATATAATCAAGGGCTCATACTATAAATTAATAGAAATTAAATTTAGTAACACAACCTGAAAAAAGTAATGATAGTAATGTTATGTAAAGTTATTTAGTAACACATTCAGAGTCATTTTTAGTAAAGTGTCAAACCTGTAACAAATAGAACCAATTTGTCCACTGACATATGCACTGAAAAAAATAATTATTAAAAATGATCAATATTGATAACGATATTCAAAAGTCAGGGATGGGCACCCCTCCAGCACACACATGTATAGGCTACATAGCATCTGAGCAAAGCGGAGCGGCGTTACACTTAAATATAAGTAAAAAAAAATAAAAAAATAAACATATGTTTCACTTTAAGTTTAATAATATTATGTTACTTATTTTTTATTATTTCATCTATGTTGAGTAGGCTATATGAAAAGGGAACCGCATGAGATGAGTAAGATAGGATCAAAAGCTACCCAATATATCGGAAAACATTTGGAGTGGGTCAGACATGATTTTGACCATTTATTAAGTTTTGTTTTGTAGAAAGCCTGTCTTTTAAGTGAATTTCATTTCGTATAAATTGTATCTTCGTTTTAATAAATGTTTCATTAACAAATTGACTGTATTAATACATTAGAAGCAAATATATCAGACAATATAAGGAGGACACAGAGGCGCGCGCGTGAACTGGAGCGTGTCTCATATATGAACCTTAACTTGCCTCACAGACCTGAGAACTATAGAAAGCTTTAAATGTCTACTTTTAAACAAAACAATTAAAACAGAAAATAAATTGGCTACTCTCTGCATATGTAGGCTAATTCAAAGTGTGCGTTTCTCTCTATAAGCCTATGCGCGTTCACTGCGAAGATGGCGAGTCAGCATCATCAACTTTATCTTTGCTGCTGACACTGACAGAAAACACTAGTTTATTAATAAAAAATTCAAATGTTTCATGCATAATCATTACTTTTGCCGGTTCTTTGTGGCAAGCTTTATGCATGCGTTGAGATGCGGAATAGTCAATTAAAAACGCTCATTATGGTTTCTCTCCCATTTAATTAAATTAATATGCGATTAGACAAATGGCTTAAATGGACTACTACTAGTCGAACTGAGAAACTAGGACTCACTTTGAGGAATGAATGAACATAAAAAAACTCTGTTCAGAGTGCCCGCCGTGCTGGATTGCGTAGAACACTCATCGAATTCGAGGATTTATCGCGTTAGGATAAAAATAGGTTTGCGCTGTCGCGGTTTGGGAAGAGACTGCATTTTGCAGTACATTTTAAACAAGGAAATATAGCGATTTGGCATGAAACATTGATGGAGCAGTGAATGGGTTCTGTACACAGCAGAATGACACGACAAACCCATTTTTTAAAAGGGTGTTTATCGCGTTATGGAAAAGAGCTCTTCATATGCACAACAAAAAAGCATTGAAATGATACGCAATTTTCCATGCACATATCGGCATTTACAAAAAATAAACTAGTGTAAATATGTCCGCACCGTACGGACACTCTACACGTGCGTACACACTCTTTTACTGGAGTGAGTAAAGACATGAAGTCAACAGAATGATTTGAACTATTTTACATCTGATATACCCTTATGAAAAGAAAACATATGTACCATATATGAATGATCAATATATTAAATGGTTTAACATTTGAAATTAGACAAAATAATATATTGTTTTAATACAGTATATTACAATACACTTGATAATACATTAGGAATTGCTGCTTTTCATACATAGAGAAATATGTGACAATATATCATAATGTGTATTACTAAATATAAAATTGCATACTTCATAACATAGATGTATATGTGATCAGATATGGTACTGCATGTGTAATATATTGCAGATATATTAACTCATGCAACATAAACACACATATATAGAGAAATAAATAATGTAATACATTTCTTATATTTTTTTATTATTTCCATTATCCACCTTATTCTCGACGACCTTACTGTGTTTTGAATTATGGGTGGCACTTCTGAGTTTGGGGAACTTCAATTCAAAAAGGCGAAACGAATCATTTCAAATCATAAGTTTGTCCTACAAATAAAGCTTGATCCGTCAATTTTCCTTCATGATTTATTTTCAGTCATCATGAGAATAACGTTATCTACTGGTATTTTGAACGTGACGTGTTATAACAAGAGCATCTATGACAAGAGCTATTTTTAGTCACTGCATTATTTTCCTCTTGATTATTTCTTGTTTCCCCTTTGCAATCCTCTGTAAAAGTATGAAAAAGGACAACATATACTGCACATTTGTGGCCTGTTCTCCTGAATTTAATTTACGATATATTCCATTAATAATTCACTGGAAAACATGAAGAATCTCTCGTTATTCTCCTCAAATCCTCAAGTCTCTTTCCAGGTTTGTTTTCACATGTAAATGCAATTTATAATCTGTCAAAATGACGGAAATTACTTAGAAATAGTGTCACGTTATGCTGAAGTTAATGAACATTTTTGTAAAGGCAACATAAGTTACATACATATATATTAGCATTCAGTGATATTTAACCAAACACTCGCACTTTTGGGGTTAATTGGTCTGTTGAAAGTACATGTTGATGCTTTTACAATTTAAATTTAATGTTCGATGGTTGAAGGGAGAGTATATTAATGTCATCTCATTGTTACACTTTCACTGATTGTTTACAGCTTAACGGAAGTCATACCCATAATTCGCACAAAGCACCATGAGGCGCAGGAATACTGTGGATAAATGTTTTATAATTTCAAGCTAGCTTAGAAGTACTTTCACACCTGCATGTACTAATGTATTTAGCCAAAAGACGATCACTGAGCTGAGGAGTGCACAGACATTACTTCTAAACTATAGTCATTGTAGTTTTAATGTTGTTTGTCCGATCGTCAACCTCACCACAGGCTCTCCTCCTCAGCACAATGGTCACCCCAAAAACACACACACCAGAAGACCTTTTACACTCCAAAATAATAAAACATGAAACACTAACAGATCTCCCACTATATTAATATTCAGCAAAACACATTAAATAACACTTGCCTTTTACTTGCTAAAAAACTATAAACCATCAACCAGACAACAGAAGGAAAGTAGTAGATTGTGTGCAACAGGTTTTTGATCATGTTAATAATTTAGATTAAATATGATACAGTGTGAATTAAAGGGTTAAAATAACATTATTCTTGTCTCAGTGAAGATTAATGTATGATCTTACTTCAGTTTCTCCAGTTTACAGAGAGGATCCTTCAGTCCATCAGAGAGCAGTTTCACTCCTTTATCTCCTATTATATTCCTAGTCAGATCCAGTTCTCTGAGGTGTGAGTTTGATCTCAGAGCTGAAGTCAGAGCAGCACAACCTTCATCTGTGATCTTACAATCCCACAACCTGTAGAACAACAACACACACTTTAATCTCTCAGTTCAGCAGGAACTACACAACCACAGAGAGACTGAGATATTAAATACTAAATCTGTACGGGTTTAATGCTTTCATTAATTTTTGTTGACTTTTGCTGTATTGTGTGTAAATTACAATACTGAAAAAATATAGTGAAGTGTGACTTTTGTTTAAAAAAAATAAATCAGGCCAAATTATTACGACCATTGACAACAAAAAACAGAGAAACACATCACTACAACACGCGCACATGCACACACACACACACACACACACACACACACACACACACACACACACACACAGAGACAACGATTGTCCTCACACTTACTTTGCTGATCTGGAGGCTTTAACTACAGGCAAGAGCTTCTGAAGTACTTCATCTGGTGACGTGTGGTTTTGGCCTTGATTGATGCTTATGTATTTCCTTAACTCAAACTCATCCAAACCCTCTGAGGTTAATAAAACAAAGACAACAGCTGACCACTGTGACGAGGACAATCTGGTGCTTGAAAGACCTCTTAGATCTGAGACACTCCTGGATTTCATTTCCGAGAGAAAGATCACCCAGTTCATTTAAACAGTGGAACAGATTGATGGATTTCTCTACATAAGGATTCATTCTTATTCTTAAACGTTCTAATGTCTCAATCGTTTTCTCTTTACTGTCCTGGAGTTTTCTAACGTGTTCGGAAGGGCCTTTCAGGAGCGTCTGACTGAACTCCAGTGGAGACCCAGGAAGAAACCGCAGGAAAAGATCCAGATGTCCATTTGTACTCTGCAGAGCCTTGTCCACGCTCTCTGGTGCAAGTCAAATATGGCGTGTAGACACGTCGAACTCATGTGCATGTTTTGAGCTGAGGTTTTCATTGAGCACATCCCTCTCGTACAGCAGGAATGAAAGCAGCACATAAAGAGCTGCTAGATGTCTCCTGAATGCTCAGATGAACAAAGCAGAAGACTTTCCCCTGATAAAAGCCCAACTCCTCTCTGAAGATCTGAGTGCACAATCCTGAGTAAACTGATGCTTCGGTCTCATGAATGCCACACTCGCTCAGGTCTTCCTCATAGAAGATCAGATTGCCTCTCACAAGCTGCTGAAAGGCCAGTTTCCCCAGTTTGAGGATCATGTCTTCATCCTTCTCACTTTCTTCTCATAGTCCTTCTCTTGTTTGATTTTGGTCTGAATGATCAGGAAGTGTGTGTACATTTGAGTGAGAGTCTTGGGAATCTCTCCAGTTCTCTGCCGTCACTCAACATCTTCTCTCAGGACAGTGGCTGAGATCCAGCAAAACACTGGGATGTGGCACATGATGAAGAGGCTCCTTGATGACTTCAGGTGTCTGATGATTTTATTGGCCAAGCTTCTGATCACTGATTCTTTCCAGAAGTATTCCTCCTTTCTGTGGGTCATTGAATCCTCGTACCTCAGCTCACTCGATGCACACACTCAGAGGGACGAGATCAGCTGCTGCTGGTCTGGAGGTGATCCAGGATGGAGAGACGAGGAAGCAGATTCCCCGCAATGAGTTCGTCAGGAGCACGTCCACTGAGGCGGATTCAGATATATTACACAGTTTCACATTAAAATCCAGAGACAGACGACACTACATCACAGACCATCAAAAACAAAGAGCCACTTTATATTCATCACTGAATGATTTCATTTTCTTTTGTCTCAGGGAAAAAACCTGCAGAAGATCTGAAAGACTGAGATGTTTTGTCCTTTCAATAGGTTTGAGCTCTCTGAAAGGAAGTGGAAACATGAGCTGAACGTACCTGATTCTCTGTCCCTTCACGCCAGTCCCCAGGATGAACTTCTGCACAGGACTGTCTTCCGATGCCCAGCGACTCCTTTTGTCAGCACAAGCTCTGATGGGTTTGTCTTTCTGGGTAAAGGTCTAAAGATGTCTGTGCATTTGATAGGTGTGTCCCTCTGTTGCTGCTCGACTGGATTCAGTCTCTGAGATGTGTCTCACCTCATGCTCATTATTGATCTCCCCACAATCACTCTCTGTGATGTAGAGATAAGTGTAGATTCTGATTCAGGAGTGTTGGGTTTCCTGCTTAAATGTTCCCTCATAATACAGACCTGAAACTTCTTTCCTCAATTTGTGATCTAAAGGTCTTGAGGGCTTCAGCATGTTGAATGGTCACTGCTGTAGATAAAAATAAAATTGTAAAATAAATAGTATAAATAGCCTATATTTTAACAGGAAATTGTATATCAGTCAAAATCCTGTTATGTAAAACTCTCTGGATAAATGTCAAATGTCTGTCAAATTAATAAATGTAAATATAAACACCGTGTAATCAATAAATGTTTAATACAGTGTTGACCTCAATCCCCAGGATCAGTGTGTCCACTAAAGGTAAGTGGAGGATCCATTGACTGGTCACTCTTCACGGACACACAGCTGTATCCTGGAGGGTCCCATCTGTGATTTAGTAAAACACAAGTGAATGTAAATTCACAGTCTTAAATTCATGACTTTTGTAGATGCAGATAGACTGAATTATTCTAGTAATATTTATTATGCTGATGGAGACTTACAGCAAGTGCACATCCATATATGAGCAGATAATTAAAATATTTTTAATTAATAGTGTCTGCACTGCATTACATACAGTCACTATAATCGCCATTTAGAGCATGAATAATGCACTAATAATATATCAATTTCAACACAGATGATGAAATAAAATCAATGTTCAATAGTGTTTACCTAAAGCCAGGATCAGTGTGTCCACTAAACTTTAAGTGGGAGGATTCATTGACCAGAGTCACTGCTTAAGTGGACACACAGCTGTATCCTGGAGAGCCCAGGTCTGTGAATTTAGATAAACACAAGTCAATGCCTTAACATCACACACTCTTTTGAATGCATGACTTTTGTAATTGATTCGGGTGACTGAATCATTCCATTAAAATATCCATCATACTGTTGCAGATTTTTTAATTAATGCATTACCATTTGCAGCATCACCTGCTGTATACCACCTTTAAAGCATTATTAATGCACTTGTTATCTAAGTTTTAGCACAGATGATGTAGTAAGATTGTAAATTTTCTAATACTGTTGTGTTACCTAAAGCCAGGATCAGTGTGTCCACTAAACTTCTAAGTGAAGGATTCATTGACGGTCACTCTTCAGTGGACACACAGCTGTGTCCTGCATTTGAAGATGCCGGTATGGATTTTTAGATAAACACAAGTCAACGTAATTCACACACTCTTAAATGCATGACTTATGTAATTGATTTCGGAGCTAACTGAATTATTCCATTAGACATGTTATCTATACTGTTGTAGATTTTTTAATTAATGACTACATACAGCTCACTACTGTATACCACCTTTAAAGCATTGTTAATGCACTTGTTATTTTAGTTTTAACACAGATGATGTAATAAGATAAATTTTCAATACTGTGTTTACCTAAAGCCAGGATCAGTGTGTCCACTAAACTTAAGGGTGGAGGATTCATTGACCGGTCACTCTTCATGGACACACAGCTGAATCCTGGAGAGTCCCGTCTGTGGATTTAGATAAACATAAGTGAATGTAATTCACACACTCTAAATGCATGACTTTTGTAATTGATTCGGGTGACTGAATTATCCATTAATATTTATTATGCTGTTGTCGATCCTTTAACTAATGCATTACATACAGTCACTATAACACCTTTAAAGCATTATTAATGCACTTTTTTTCTTAGTTTTAGCGCAGATGATGTAATAAGATACATTTTTAATACTGTGTTTACTAAAGCCAAGTTAGTGTGTCCACTAAACTTAAGTGGAGGATTCATTGACCGGTCACTGCTTTATCGACACACAGCTGGGGTCTGGAGGATCTGGTACTGTGAATTTAGTTAAACATAAGTGAATGTGAATTTACACACTCTTAAATTAATCACTTTTCTAATGAACTGATTCAGGTGACTGTACAGCAAGTGCATATCCACATATGTGAATAATTGATTAAGATACTTTATTTAATACCATCTTGCATTCTTATACAGTCACTTTAGCTCATCGCTACAGTCATTAATTATAAACAATTTTCTTCAGTTCAACACAGATGATGTAATAAGATAAATGGTTTAGTAAAGTGTTTACCTAAAGCCAGGATTCAGTGTGTCCACTAAACTTAAGCTGAGGATCCATTGACCAGTCACTCTTCAGTGGACACACAGCTGGATTCATATGACTGCGATTATTGCATCTTAAATGAACTGAAACAAAACATGAAGGGAATTTAGAATATGTATGCAAAATGAATTACCACCAGTCGATTCTCAGGAAATTACAAAAATAAAGCCATGTGACTGAAATCACACTTTACCAACTTTGAATTCTTACCTGAAAGGCCAAATCCTTATACACTCATCTTTAGGATTAGGCCTTTCAGGTTAAGAATTCAATGTTGGTAAAATATGCTTTTGATTGTGGTGGTTAACACATCTTCAATGTGCCGCAGTACGGGTAATTCCAATACGATGCCCAACTCCATACGGCAACATTCTGAGCACAAATAGCAAATAAAATAAAATTGCCTGAAGCTTGCGAAGATCCAAGCTTACTGCACCTGCATTCTCCTGTCGAAACTTTGTGCCAGAAGAAAAACTTCGACAGTTTTTACAATATTGTGCTGATATCACATTAAGCAAAATCTCATGTCCAAAAACGTCTTTTCAGCGTAAGCTACGCTTTTGTGACAATTAGACAAAGACATTAAAAATATGTCGTTTGACACGATTTTGCTAAGTGGCACAAAGAGAAGCTCTTCTGACCCTTCTGGCAGGCCTGTGTGAGCGTGCCAAGATATTGAAGACGAACAGTGCTTTAACGATTGTTTTAAAAAAGGGATTGTCTCAATATCGTTTCACTCTATCTTTACTAAGACGCAATGCTGCTTGGCGTTCTGAAATTCATTAGTCTACTCAAACCATAAGATGTATCACATGTTATATTATAGAATTAATCGAAAATCGGGTAGTTAGCAAAACAAAATGGCCTCCGAGAGTGGGACACGGCGCTATTTACAAAAACACAAAAATAAAATGTAAGCGATACTTGAACTGTGTCCTCGGGGCTGACCGCTGTTCGAAAATGGATCACTGTCGTCAGAATCCTGCTGATCATATTGAAGCTACATACTGAGAAAATCCAAGTGAATTTGTGTCATAGAAATGTGTTCATAAAGTAGCTGGCGCAGTATGGCGGACGGATTTTACTTTCACTTTTGATGCCTCTCAGGGAATGGGCGTCGTTTTTCGGGATTTCTTAAGAAGGAGGAAGTAGTATGCCCCTCTCTGTATATTGAGATATAATAATAGACAAAGAATTCCCTTGAATGGTCCAATTGTTCTATTTTCGCACATTCGTGCGTCAAAATACTCTTAGAGGAAGAATGAAATGTCATAGCCTATAACAAAGACGACAAATATGGAAACAACAAACTGCGTTATACTGCTGGAGTTTGAGGAGTTGCTGCCCTCTGCAGGTCAAATCAGGAATCACAATCAGGATCATGCGTTCATCAAACAACCATAGCTATAATACAGTGCAAAAATCCCACTAATTTTATGAATATCGCCAATACATAAGAGTTTGAACCTCAACACTCAGTATGAAAGGGATATAATATTTTATAATAGATCTTCCAAAAACATATTTAATTCAGTAAGTCATTTAACCCCTTCAAACCTGAATTATGTTTCACGTTTCTGAAAAAATATAAAAGTACATTTTCCCAGCTCATGAGGCTTCTATAAATGAAAACAAATAGAAAAAAAAATTGTAATTTTTTTTCCATTCCAATGTCCATTCCCAAAAAATGTACCAACATGAAATAAAATTAATAAACATAAAATTTGTTGGTCTATACTTTAAGCTTTTTCTCAAGGTCAAAAAATTCCAGCAGGTATTCAACTATAATTTTGAGGTTTTTGTTTTACAGATTGCACATTGTTTGTAACAAACTAAATATCTTCAAATCAATCAATCTGCTCATATTAGAGTCATTTTCTGTGTGCAAAGGTTTTTCCTTTATATATTGCACATTTGTTTTATTCATAACAAAATAAACCTCAGGAATCAATCCAATGCATTCATGTTAGAGTCATTTCCTGTGTGCATCCTGTGTTTTCTTGATTTTTACAGTACTGGCAGGACGGTTGCCAGCAAGTCACTGTATTTCAATTTCCAGTATACTGTAGTATCATTCACTTTACAGTGCACAAGATCAGTAATGCAAACTACAAAATAGTATTTTTACTGTATTCAAGCATTTTCGCAAATTTATTACTGCTGTCATCAATTATACGGCATTGTGCTGTAATATCAATATTGATACATTACTGCTAAATATTATTGTAATTTTCAAAATAGTTACTAATAATGATAATATTATATTATAATAATATCCTTCATATGGTTCTTATGGAAATATATCATAGGAAAATCAAAAATTAAATTAGCCCATGATTTAATCACCCTGGCCTCTAGCCATCCTTGTGTGTATATGACATTCTTCTCTCAGACGAAAACAATCAGGGAGTTATATCTATAGAAACTAATGTTCCTGCGCCCTTCCAGAGCTTCACACTCGGGAGGCTGTGTAAATGGTCTGTTCTGTTTTGAAAGTCCATACGAGAGCATACTATCCATGATACAAGTGCATCTATGCAACATAGTGAAGGGCATCTATCCATAAAAAAAATATATTAATATAAAATATTAAAAATATTCATATTTAGAGTTGCGCTTAAATTTAAGTGCAATATCCATATGTTCTTTTGGCCGGAAGTTATTTTTACTTTATATGATTTACAAATATAGATACTTTTCTTACATCTCTCATCTTCCTCATTACTCCACAAAGTCAACATCTGTAGATGTTTTTAATCAGCTATATGCTCAAGCACTTCAGAACTGTATATTCTGCACATGAAAAAGTTTAGGAAATGTCTATCTATGATGTTATTTTTTTTTTATGAAGAGAAATTTCAATCAGCATCACTTGAAAATGTGCGCTTCAGTAACAGGCTTTCGAACCTACTGTCCATTCTAATGGACAGACACATTCGGAAAAATCCCTAATTTAAAACGTGCAATTCTACAGCTGCATTTTTAACTTTAATTAATAAGTTCAATCTTTCTATTTTACATACAGAACTATGGACGTTAGACGTTTATAAGATGTCAGTTTAACGTGCATTCTCAATCATTAACTTACATCTTAGAGACATCTTCCAAACGTCTATTTGACATCTGCAGGAAACGTCCTTTAGACAGATGAGCTAACACCCTCTTTAAATACCGATACCTCTTCCAGATGTAAATAGGAGATCAAACAGCCTTGTTGCTATCGCTAGCAGTGTCTTGAGTTTATAATGTCAATTATATTTCAAATCAAGAACTCTTTCACTCTTCGCATACTGATGCTGAACAGTTTTACCTGAGAAGTGGATGATCCATAAATCTATGAAAACAACCTTCCCACGATGACTTCTTGACTGAAGCAACACTGGCCTGTGTTGTGTTTATGTACTTGTCAGGATATGGCGCTGTAGTCCACATGTTGTTACCTGTAAAAAAGGTGAGTAAGAATGGAAGTTGTTGCATATCTGTGCCTAATCATGTAGGCTAACCATAGACAGTAAAAGAAATGGACACAGCGACCCCGTTGATTTTAACGGAGAGAGCTGAAGCTCAACATGGGCACTCACTTCCTGATAGCCGAGCGTTCTGCGCAGTTGTAAATCGTCTAGTAGCTGTGTCTACACAAATTTTAATCGTGCACAGAGACGGCGAACGCGACCTGGAGCAACTTTTTGTAAGTATTCTCGATTAATTATTTTGTCATTTTGCTTCTATCTATGCCATGGGCTCGACTTTAAGACAGTAAAAGATTGCCTGCAAGGCTGTGCGAGCTTCTCCTCCTGTGTATACGGTAACTTCTCCACTGCGCGACGGACAGTCGAGTGGTTATGACGCAATTTTTAGCCTATTTTTACAAGAACGGCTTCTACGGAGCCATAACGTAACATACAAAGCCTTTTATACATTGCCATGTTTCTTTAGAAATAAATAATGGACAAATGGAGTCTTTGGACGCCTCAAATGTAAAGTTATTCGCTGTCAAAGTGACGCCAAAATGAATGGGAGTCAATGGGATGCTAACAGCAGGAGATAGCCCGCTACAATGGCGGCCCCTTGAGGCAGCTTCAGCTTCCGCCTGATGGATTACCCCCTTGAGGCTAACTGCCTGACAGTGTAGTATTGCTTGTGGTTTTGAATAAACCTTGAAGAAATCAAGAACTTTCTTGTCTTCTTGATTATCTGGACTTTGACACAACGGAAATTCTAAATAACTTACATCTAACGCAATTTGTGTTCAGCAAATGATTTTATGTAATGGAAAACTACATCTTACTGATGCAGCTGCAAATACTCGATCTGTAGGGAAATTATTTAAACAATTTGGAATCAAGACAGACTC
>JAQIUQ010005824.1:605000-879355 GCA_030378365.1 Hybognathus amarus | reverse complement strand
CACATGAACAGTGAAAACAACCACTACTGTGTGTGACTGTGTGTGTGTGTCTGTGTGTGTGTGTCTGTGTGACTGTGTCTGTGTGACTGTGTGTGTGACTGTGTGTGTGTGTGACTGTGTGTCTGCGTGCCTGTCTGCCTGCCTGCGTGTCTGCGTGCCTGCCTGCCTGCCTGCGTGCTGCGTGCGTGCGTGCGTGTCTGCGTGTGTATATATAAGGTTAGTCAAAAAATTGTTTGTGGCTGTAAAATATTGTTCAATGTAATACCACAGCGGTCTTATTAAATTCTCCTGCGTGGCTTTGCAGTAGTGGTCTTTACTTGTACAGGTTTGACCTCTGGAACAGATGTGACCTAAAAAAAAATAAAGAATATGTATCAGCAATATACCATCATGAAAAATTGCACACAAACAATGTACTTAAAGGAGTCCTATTATGCCTTTTTACATGTCCAACTTTTTTTTTAAGTATAATGTTGCTGTTTGAGCATGAAAAGAGTCTGCAAAGTTACAAAGCCAAGTCACTCTAAAGCAGTGGTTGCTCTGCACATTTGTATGTCTCTCTTATCTGACAAACTCAGTTCAGTTCATAGAGTCTATCCTAACAAGCTGAGGATCAGAATCAGGTGTGTTAAATAAGGGAGACATACACAATATGCAGAGCAGTGGGTCCCAATAACTGAGTTGAGAACCACTGCTCTAAAGTGAGTTATTCTTTATATCAGTGTCAGAGTGTTTGTGAACTCCCTGAAACGTCTCCACTGTTGTCTTGAGTTTTCTTATGAGAACAAACACGTCACAATATTCCTCATTTAAAAAATTCCCACCAATGGCATACGCAAAAAAAAAATGTGGCACAGCCTTGTTGAGTCAGTTAGTAGTTGTGGGTGTGACATTTCCAAAACACGCTCAAAGCAGTTGACCAATCACAACAATATGATCTAGCTGACCAATCAGCACACACTGCACTTTTAAGAAGGAGGGGCTTCATAGAGACAGGAACTAAACAGGGGTGCATTTCCCGAAAGCAACTATGGTCGCAAGTTCCGTCGTTATCAGCATAGTTCAACGAGTCGGTGTTTCCCAAAACAATCGTTCCAACGAACATTCGCAAACAGCATCGCAAAGTTGTGTGGTTTGAACAACAGCTCTCGACCTGTGGTTACAGGCATCGTTTCTATATTGCATGACATTTCGACGTAACAAATTCTTATCTTGAGCAAAATAAGCAAGCTAATATTTAGTACAACTGGTGCCTTTTATTTTGAATACATATAAATGTTATTTACGCCTTTTAGTTTGTCAAAAGATTTAAAGTACCGTGTTTGAAGAGTGCGCATGTGCAAACGTGCTCTACTATGTAAGAATGAGCCAAATATTGAGTCGGGTAATAAAGCAAAATAACTGAGAACATTTAGAAATAGTCCTCAGACGAAATGTCTGTAATTTATATTAAAAAAATCTATCGTTAACTGGATCTCACAGTTTCATAAAAGTAGTTATACTCCACCACGTGCGAAACCAACGTGGTTGAACGATACTTTGGTTGAACGACAATGGGTTTCGGGAAACAGTCGTGACTAGCTAATTGATTTCTCCAACAAAGCATCGTACTGTGGTCGCGAAGCAGCGAGTTACATAGTTGTACGGGAAACGCACCCCTGAGTGTTACTGACAGAATTGGAAGAGAGGTGCTGCAACAATGTAAAACATTTTTTTGAACATTAAAGCCTGAAGACCACAAAAACAAAATCAAGACTAGGTCCTATTTAATAATATTTACAGCAAGAATAAAACAGACTAACCTTAGTCATAGTTTGACGGATCAAATTGGCGGTGACGTTTAATGAATGATCCTCCATGTCCACCTTGGGCAGCTCTGGTAATTTTGGGCCAATTAGAGTCTCAGTTTCATTCAAAAAGAACACAGTTTCCTCCAATTTTCTTTTTCTACTTTCTAAATGTGTAATCCTTGGCATAAATCTAACAGGTTGTGACCAGTTCTCCTGCCTTTTACTCAAATCTCCCTCTTTAACAATTGAAGACGAGGATGATGTACTCTGCTTTGACGTTTCTGCGACAGGAGCGATGGAATCATGTAGAGAGCCCATCTTATCTTCTGTAGGTAATGTTGTTTTAGTGGTCCACTGCAATTGAAATGGCTGTGTAAAATTGGGAAGTCTATAAGAAACATCCTCCATTGGGGGCAAAGGCTGCTCAGGAAAGCCCAAGTAGTCAGACTTTACATTCTCACTTCTGGCGCTTGCAAAGTCTTTCTGGATCTCAGGAGCTGCAGATGCTCTGTGTGTCCGTGCTCAATGACTCTGTGCTTACTTCCGATGGCTGATTGTATTGTTTTCCTGAAAAACAAAACCCACATAAGTTAGATAGATGTTCTACAGAAGTAACCTATTAAGGGACACGATTAAAAGTACCTGTGTTTTGGCTTGCTCTGTTAACGTATCTCCTCCTGTCCTGTAACTTCTGCCTCGTCTCTTCCACAGTTTCGTACTTCGGGGGCATAGCAGACATGCAGCTGACCCCCGAAGAAGCTCTTTTCGTCAGTTCGCCGTTTAGCTATCCTGCAAATTTACTCATTGTTACATATGCACGTCGTTCAGTGATACAAGTGCTTTTTGAGTTATACATGTAAAAAAAAGTACTGAATGAAAAGCCTGCACCAACTTTGATTGCGTTATTCTTGGCATTACATAAAAATATATTCATATTTTATGAATATTACACAGAAAATATTCATAAAAGAAACAACTGATTATTTAAAACCACACATTAGTAAAAATGTCAGCGTTGAAATCTCTTTATAATAATCAGCTAAAAAGTGTCATGACCTTGAGTAAAAAAGTTAAGCGTAAATTAACTGTTAACTATGGAAGCTTGTTCCTGCCACAGAATAAAAAATTAAATAAAAAGTATTTGTGACTTTTTTTTTTAAGATTACATCCCAAAAAAAATCCAGACTTTTCCTCAGAAATGTATTATAAACTAGTAATGCTTTTTTACCTCAGAATTAGACTTAATAACTTATCATTGCAAGTTGACATCTCACAAATCTGAAAAAAGTAGTAAGAATTGTGAGATATGAACACAGCTGCGATAATTCTTTTTTAATATTATTGCGAGATATAAACTTGCAATTTGAGTTCTCTCATAATTTTGACAATTTTTCTCATAATTACTTTATTCAGAGGAAGAAACAAGCATATGGTAGTTCCAAAGTTAACCCTGTTAATTGTGTTGTTTTCACAATAATAAGAATATATAAAAATAAGAATGTTTCTAGAGCAGCAAATCATCATATTAGAATGATTTAAAAGATCATGTGACACTGAAGACTGGAGTAATGATGCTGAAAATTCAGTTTTGCACCACATAAATATTCAACAACATGGAATATATTACATTTTAAAATATATTAAAATAGAACACAATTTTTAAATTGTTAGACAATTTCACAATATTATTGTTTTTACTGTATTCTTGGTCAAATAAATGCACCCTTGCCTTGGTAAGCATGGGTATGAGAGCCATTTTATTTTGTGGAATGACCCAGGTGGACTAAAAATGAAGTTCCTCTGTATCACTCTAACACAAACTGCCTTTGAACATGTTTTAGTCTGTCCTTACCTTGCACTTGTCAGCTTCTGGAATTGAAATAAATAGACTTCAGTGAACTGCTCTGCTGGGTATTCATCAAGTGCCCTGTACTCCTCGACCACTCCATAGAGAGCAAAGAGCTGCACCAGCTCCTCCATCACTCCAATAGCGGGGACTCCTTGAACTAGCAGGAACCGAGACTCCAAGTTGATGGTGTATACCTGAAACCAACGATATTATTTTCACTTTGGGTGTCACTCTGATTGCTGCATGGTACGATAAGCCAAAATACAGTGATAATTAAAACAATTTATATAATAAACCTACCTTAACAGCTCTTTGGCGTCTCCCCTCTCTGTATTTTGCGCGTGTTTGGGCAACATTTTGTTGCTCGTGGTGTTTATACACCTTTTGTGTGTCCCACACAGAAGGATTAGCGACTGAACTGTCCATTTGTGTGGTGAAGTCAGCGCCCGAAGAAAACACACCACGGTGTTTCAAAATAAAAGTCTCATTTTTTTCAATCCTTTTAATTTGTTATTTGTGATCATTTGCAGTTGCGTTAATTCATAAGTATATTTATGGTGATTCAATTAATCAATGTCAAAATATACGTAATTAAAAACGTATTCAATTAACTTTTCCATTTATTCAATTGTATCTTATTTATTTAATACAATAAAAATATATTTGACTATTGAGCCACGTTCTGCATTATTATACATTGAAGTCTACTGTTAAAAATGAATTTGTCAAAGACCACAGGACCACATATAAGACCAGATTGTCCAGGCAAACATAAGAGCCATGGAACGCAATGTATGGCATTGGATTATTTGGAAAAAGTGTATATCTTTCTAATTACAGACCTATAGGCCTGTGTAAGTCTGTGGCACCCCACATTTGAACTGTGCAGGAATGGGTCCAAACCCACTTCTGCTTGCAAGTTTTGAGGCCTTGAGAGCTTCTTGCCTCATACAAAGTTCAGTTAAGTCACTGATTTTGAATCTCAGCTCTCTAAATTAACCATCTTGCATTTTGAAAATAGTTCACTGCTCATATGACTCATTTTGTCCAGTCTTCACTAACGTTGGCTCAAGGTGACTTTCATGCAAACAATATTGGATTTAAAAAAAGTTTCCATTCAACCTGATGTCTGTCAAAGGCATTAAGATCGGTGATATTCCAAATCATTTTTTTCCATGTCATTCTTTCTTCAGTCGTAAAGAAATGAAGGTTTTTGATGAAAACACTGCAGCATTTTTCTCCATATAATGGACTTCATTGGGTGCCAAAAGGTCCAAATGAGTTTCAGTGCAGCTTCAAAGGGCTTTAGCGACACCAGACGGTGAATAAGGGTCTTATCTAGCGAAACGATTGGTCATTTCAAAAATGAATATATAGGTATATATACGTTTTTAAGCTCAAATGCTCGCCTCGTTCTGTTCTGTGATGCACGTTCGTGACTCTCCTTTTCGAAATAGTTCATCAAAACGAACAAATCTTTTTTCGAGTCATTTGGTTAATTAGAAAAAAAGATTTGTTCATTTTGATGGACATGATAGTCTTGGATGAAATGGGGTGAGTAAATTATCAGCAAAAGTTTTTTTGCTGATAATTACCTTTGTTTTTTTCCATCGGAGAGATCTGAAGCCGCCAGTGTCCCGATATGGCGCTGACATCTTGGAACTTGAGTCTGAAAACTTCCGTTTTCAGGACCAGACATGCGCAGTCGTGAGGAGGAAGTAAAGCTGCAAAATCAAGGCCCCACCCTCATTTTCGCTGAATCAATCGCAAGGACTTTTCTTAAGTGGCCTCTGTCTGCTCCGTTTCTCTCCAGTGGTGTCTGCAGATTTCCATATCTCATTAAAACAAGGTAAATACAACTACTAACCACATAATCAACATTATTAAAAAAAGTCCACTGGTGCTTCAGTGACTTTACACAGAGAACCTGTCAATCACAGCTGTCAATCATGATGTCAAAGCACCATTTTTATAGCATCACATAACTAACTAAAAACAAACTTGAAATTACATCAACAAGATAGAAACTACAGCAAATGACAGAAACTGTCTTTAGAAAAAGGATATGTGAAGTCTAATTTACTTGGGCTCATGTCACGTTGAATAACATGAGGAGGCGGGATTTATGACCTATACTAGGACCGGCCACCAGGGGGGCGATCAAGACGTTTTGTCTTCACTTTTGAGGGCTTGTGCGGTACGCTTGGACCATGTGTTAATGTGCAAAATGCACATTATTGAAAAGAGTTGGTTTGTGTATCTCAAGAAAATAAAGATGAAATGCTTGCAGTTTAATCAGTTTAATTTTTTTATAAAAACAAACAAAAACAAGAGTTATCCACAGTAAATTGCAGGAACATTTCAATCTATATGGACCAACGTGGTTTGTAATGAAGACCAACAACTTCTGTTTTTGGAACGATGCTGTCAATGTCTTTAGTGTTTAAAATTTAATACAAAAGGCGGCGACTCGCAGCAACTGTGTGATTTCCATTTACAATCTTCTTGAAGTTACAAGGATGCACAATGACAATCCACTTGCTTTCCAGCATTCAGAACTACAGTCAGTCATGTGTTCAGGCTTTCTCAGTTTTCCATATTAAAATGTTCAGAAGTCCGAGTCAGTGTCTGAATCGGTCTCTGTGGGTGTTTTGTCCGTCTCCATGTACAGTTCTCTGACAGTAAGGATACGTGCGAGCATGCTGTCCAGAGTCTCATCACTCAGCACGGTGGCTGTAAACCACGTAGGACTGCTGGGTACACAGGAGCGCTCAGGGCTCAGGTAGAATTTGGTCGCATGATGTCTTATGCCTGGTGAACTGGAAGAAACGACAAAGTATGACAACCAAATACACCATGACTCATTTGATTAAAATGCCCTAATTATGCTTTTTCAGAAATTACCTTTCATGCAGTGTGTTATAGTTGTTTGTGAATGTTGATGTCCTGTACGTTTCATAGATCAATAGCCTCTATGCACGAACCCTGCTGACGTGTGTCCGAAAGAATCTCAGTCGGCGTCTTTACTTCCGGAAGCGCGTTCTGCAGGCCAAGTGTATAGCGGCAAAACTTGAATAAAATCCATTTTCTCAGAAACGGAGGCAACGATTTTAGAAACGCTGATTCGCTAGTCGAATTTCGTACGATATGAGAGAATACTAACCATCAAAGTTGTTGATGTAGCTCGAAATATATAATTTAAATAACTTCTCTTTTTCACTCTTGTGTGACAGCTAACTGCCTCACAGTGTTAACATCATTCACGTTAACCGCAGGACGTTTTTATAAACAGCAAGTGTAATTTGAAACTATCTACACCTAACGCAAAACCGGCTTCTGACCATAGACTGACGCAGCACCGGAAGTAACTGGGCGTGCTGAGTCAAACTCAGACGCGATCGTGCATAGAGGCTTTAACAGGGATGCAAACACATGTATGGTCGAAAAAGAGGTAATCGAAGGCCTCTCCCAGCGGAAAATATCCAGACACTTACATTGCCACCAACCCCTACCATTCCCGACCCACCCCTAGCACATACACTCACCGGCCACTTTATTCAGGTACCCCATGCTAGTAACGGGTTGGACCCCCTTTTGCCTTCAGAACTGCCTCAATTCTTCGTGGCATAGATTCAACAAGGTGCTGGAAGCATTCCTCAGGGAGTTTGGTCCATATTGACATGATGGCATCACACAGTTGCCGCAGATTTGTCGGCTGCACATCCATGATGCGATCTCCCGTCCCGTCCCACCACATCCCAAAGATGCTCTATTGGATTGAGATCTGGTGACTGTGGAGGCCATTTGAGTACAGCGAACTCATTGTCATGTTCAAGAAACCAGTCTGAGATGATTCCAGCTTTATGACATGGCGCATTATCCTGCTGAAAGTAGCCATCAGAAGTTGGGTACATTGTGGTCATAAAGAGATGAACATGGTCAGCAACAATACTCAGGTAGGCTGTGGCGTTGCAACGATGCTCAATTGGTACCAAGGGGCCCAAAGAGTGCCAAGAAAATATTCCCCACACCATGACACCACCACCACCAGCCTGAACCGTTGATACAAGGCAGGATGGATCCATGCTTTCATGTTGTAGACGCCAAATTCTGACCCTACCATCCGAATGTCGCAGCAGAAATCGAGACTCCAATCTTCTATTGTCCAATTTCGATGAGCTTGTGCAAATTGTAGCCTCAGTTTCCTGTTCTTAGCTGAAAGGAGTGGCACCCGGTGTGGTCTTCTGCTGCTGTAGCCCATCTGCCTCAAAGTTCGACGTACTGTGCGTTCAGAGATGCTCTTCTTCCCACCTTGGTTGTAACGGGTGGTTATTTGAGTCACTGTTGCCCTTCCATCAGCTCACACCAGTCTGGCCATTCTCCTCTGACCTCTGGCATCAACAAGGCATTTCCGCCCACAGAACTGCTGCTCACTGGATGTTTTTTCTTTTCGGACCATTCTCTGTAAACCCTAGAGATGGTTGTGCATGAAAATCCCAGTAGATTAGCAGTTTCTGAAATACTCAGACCAGCCCTTCTGGCACCAACAATCATGCCACGTTCAAAGTCACTCAAATCACCTTTCTTCCCCATACTAATGCTCGGTTTGAACTGCAGGAGATTGTCTTGACCATGTCTACATGCCTAAATGCACTGAGTTGCCGCCATGTGATTGGCTGCTTAGAAATTAAGTGTTAACGAGCAGTTGGACAGGTGTACCTAATAAAGTGGCCGGTGAGTGTAAATTCCCACCCAATTTTTTTTCTCATTCAAGAAGCTGTTTCACTCATATAAACGTCACAATAGGGAAGAAAAGACTTGCAACTTCATGCTGACTTTATACAAACAGCTGACATACCATTTTGAGAGATAGAACTCGTATAGCTTGACAGGACAGCGGAGAGGATTGTCTGAATTCTGCCGTATCTTTAGCACTCTTTGCCGTTCATCTTCCTTTTTCCTTTTCTTTACAGGGACACCATCTAAAATGGATAAAATGTATGAGTAGTAACAATTAACAACAAAAAATAAACACTATAAAACGTACGACAGACCACTGACCGTCCTCTTTCAAGGGGTAGAAACGCAGGTAGGATACTTTGCTGTTGGCTGGACCCCGAGAGTAGCGTTTAACATTAGCGAAGAGAGGCGGCGGTGTTCCTCCACTGTCTTGTAGTTGAAGAACTTGGTAAAGAAATAGAGCAACGTGTTAAGCAGCACGCCGGGTGAAAACGCTCCCAGCTGCTTACAGTCCCACAGATACTCCTCCTCCACACGAGAATGAACGTAACCTGCACAAACACACACAGGCGTTAGTAACACAACAGAGAAACACGCCAGTCTCGTGTTAGTTTCTTAAAATACTCACCAGTTGGTAATATAGTTGGTTTCCATCCTTTAAGAACGTTGGACATTTCATGGCAGAATTTGGAGTAGAAGAGATCCGAGAAGATGTTCTCCATCCGATTGTTCTCAAACAGGAACTGTAAACATGATCGACGAGAGCCAATTAAACTAAATACAACATGACTGAATGTGTTGAGCGTGTGTGATTTCTTCTCATCTCACCTGCTGGATGCCCAAGCAGAGGTAATAAACGGTGTCAGGGCTGTACTTCTCTCCGTTGGGTCGACGAACTTCAGAGATGAACTTGCAGAGGCCGTAGCTCAGTTCAGCCGTGCAACACTTCAACAGGTCCTCCTTTATTGTCATAGAATGTGCTATGGATGATGAAGGGGACATGTTTAATGCATAAACGGCACAAAGTCTGTCTCCCAAGTAAATTAATTTAATAATTAATTTCAGTCAATGTGATGTGGTCCAGTATTGCTTCAGAATTGTAGAAATTATTTTGCTTTATACCCAACATTTGATCCCAAACTGATACCTACAGGCATATTTGGGAGTCTCCACGTTGGGTTGGGCGTTCCTCCAGCGCACCCAGTCCTTCCAGGCATTGACGCCGTACTCTTGTTGCAGTTTGGAGAGGTTTTTTGGAAGCGCTGATGCACATTTACGACCCTACATGCCAAAAAACACATAATCAGAGTTTCAGCTTTCCATAATGGAAATGGTAAGGGGCTGCACGTTAATGGTTAAATTGATAATTGTGATTATTTCGCACAAAAGTGAATAAAAAACTTTTTATTGAATTACTGCACTTTCGCTTAAGCACAAATCATCTCATACGCAGGGTTTATTTTCCAAATATCAATTCCAATAATTCCAAATAATGTTAACGGTTTTCTATTAAAACAAAAAAAAAACTTTGTATTATAGCACAGAGGTTGCTTGAGGGCATTTATTTAAAAACCACATATCAAATCAATATAGTCGAGATTCATAATTGGATTTATTATTTTGTCATTGAGAAGGTCATGAGGGAACACAGAATGGCTGTCCATTTTTATTCAATTCAAACACAGTCAATGCCTCACACAGAGACCCATGGAATATGCAGACTTCATATTTCAATAGCAGTCTTTTTGCCATTTAATATTCAGACAGTAGCCCATATTGTGGTTTGATTAATTGTATAGCCCTACTTTTGATTTATTCAGCCAACATTTAGCATTATACAGTAAATTCCACTATTCCATTTTTTACATAGTGAAAATCATTAATGGAGGTAAGGAATAATGCTGATTTATCCGTTCTTACCCTTTTCTTCTGAGGGAAGACGTCGTTTCCTCTCTTGCGAGATCTTCGTTTGCCAGAATCAGTGTCTTTTTGCGTTTGCTCTCTGAGAAGTTCAATGCTTTCTGAAATGTGAAAGGATAAAATACGGATGGAAGAATATAAACAACTTGGATTGTGTTTGGACCTTTGAACTCTTACTCAGCAATTGACGAGATTGTCCATTATTTATGCGAAACGCTTCCTCACCATGGACACTTTCACAGACTGTGATGACACATTTCCACAGTGCTCAACATTAGTTGTAACTACTGCGTTACATTACCATATAAAGATTACTATGACGACTTACACTTCTGAGAACCCCGGAAATTTGAAAAGGGTCCACAGACAATTTTTTTCAGCAATATGCGTTTTCACTGTTCTGCAGTAGGGGGCATTGCGGCTGGCGCTGGCTGGCAACTTTAAAATAATAGGGTGGTGATGGCACAGTGGATAAGACACATGCCTTTGGTGTGAGAGACCCGGGTTCTAATCCACTGTGAGACACCAATGTGTCCCTGAGCAAGACACTTAACCCCTAGTTGCTCTAGAGCTGTGCCAGTCTCCCAGAAGAAGCTCTTACCGACTGGGTAATCCGCCTCCAGGTCCATCTGTGGCTCTTCTGGTGAAGTAGAGACAGGGATCAGTGTGGCAGATTTGGATGGAGGAAGTTTTTCAGGCTCTGGTGGTTGATCCCATGTCTGAGCTGAAGACACCGAGTCCTCCTCCCAACTCAGATTGCTGGAAAGGGCTTCAAAATCAAGGTCCTCCATTATGTTACCAGTCTGATCTGTGTAACAAAACAAGCAGTTTCAAAAGATATGTATGTGACCAAAACAAATGCACATTTGCAGATTTAATACAGCGCCTAAAAACAACATAACCATAATTTTCCATTACATACCACTAGATGTGATGCCTTTTTCCATCTCTGTATCCTCAGCCACCATCTCCGCCATCATGAGGAGTTCAGCCTCCAGAGGGTCATCTGGGATCTTCTCTTTGATTTCCTGAATTGTCTTCACAATGTGCTCAGCGCTGTCCAGAGTCGTGGGGAAGAACAAGGGCACTGGAACCTGCAAAGAGAAATAGAGGCACATTTACATCAGACTACAAAGCTACTAGGGCTGCCCCAGAATAAAGTAGTCGACAAGTTCATTGAAGCCTCTAGCCCACCAACTACATAAATATAGACCAGGGGGCTGTTTCTAACATTAGAAAATGGTTTGAGTTGAAGGACTGAGACAGAATATTATATGCAACATTGCCAACATTTTTCTACATTAGAGAATTAGCGTCTGACCCATTCCAAATGTTTTCCGATATATGGTGACTCAACCACTGATAGACCAAAGAGTGCGCATTTCAACATTTGCAGTAAAAACTTAAAATGCTCATAAAATGTATTTAATACCAATATATTGAAACATCTGTTTATATAGTCCATTAATAAAGAAGTCCAGACATTGGAAAATTCAGCCCACATGCGTTTTATATTTAATATGCGTTTTTAATTTTGAGGGACACAAAAAAACTAACTTTTAGGTAGCTAAATATTTATGTAATTCCATCAATTACACTAAGGATTTAATTGAAGGTAAACTGGAGCGGCCAACACTGAGCTCTGCGTAACGCCTACAGACGTAAACTGAACGAGATAAAGGCTGTCCGCTACTGTCTGAAAAGTTTAACTACGTTGCGATGCAAGTGCAAAACAGATTTAACTAATCATAGTCAATCAGGATACACAACATCCTACACTAAAAATGCCCTTCAGGTAACGTTAGAGTGGCAGCCATGTAAAGTTGCTAACATTGATGTTTAGGCTACTAATGTGTAAAATAAGCCACGTTTGAGGTCGTTGAATGTTAGATGACATTTGAATTTCCTGCCCGACATAATTCCCATATACGTCAGCCATGTTAACAATCTGGGCATCACAGACTGTGTGACTGATAATTTCTGTTTTTTGAGTTGAGTTTTTTTTTCTGCTACTAACTGTCCAAATACAAATTGGTTGATTAAGCCTCTTCTCATTGCATCGTCACTTGGTGCAATGAAATTTCGCTGCATTATTTTACAATGACAATAAAATAAAAATCTATCCATCCATCCATCCATCTATTAAGCCTCTTCTCATTGACGGTTAGTCAACTATTAAGGAGCAGCCCTGAAAACGACATTGAGCCAGAGCGACAACTGTTTAGTGCTTACATATCTACTTTTAACATGCTAAAATGAATATTCCAGGCTTTGACATATGTGACATGCTGTTCCTAAAGAAAAATAATGTTGACTTGAAAAGTGAGGATGAGGAAGGCAAGAGAATAGATGTACCGGAAATGGAAGCCCTACAGCCTGTGGAATGTATTGGGTGTAGAGATGCATGGGAACTGGCACAAAGACTGGCACCGGCACAGGCAGCACTATCACTTTAGGCTTTTCATCTGTAGGAAAAAAGAGACGTCAACATATGCAACAGGTGTGGCAACATTTTTCTTTTGTTAAATAAAAAGGGAGCTAAAAAAAGAGAGTAGTCACTGTCACGTAGTTGGTTAATACCTATTTGTGTCTCAGCATCAGTCGTGTGGGGTTTACAGGATGTGGCTTTGTTTTTGCTTATGGATTTATATGGCAAGTCCTTGTTCTTCTGGATTGGGGGTGATGAGACAGGAGATTTCACAGCATGTTTCTGTGAGCAAAGAACAAAAGATCTGTTCACAGCATATCAGCATTGGAAAAAAAAATAGCTGAAATAAGTATAACAATTGGAACAGTCTGAATTGAGATTTAGGCCCCGTTCACACCGCAAGTCTTAATGCTCAATTTTGGTTTTGGCTGTTCACATTACTTTATAAAATGTGACCTATATCTGATTCCAATGTGAATATTTGCATGTTTCAAACTAACCCGCATGCGCAAAAGAACAACGTGGTTATGGATGAAGTAAGCATTTACGCTTTTATTTTTAAATGTCTGTGTAATGGAAGCCGTAAAATAAATGAGCAGGTGATGATGAGGAGAAGAATGAAGAGAAAGAAAGCAAAATTGGCAATTTATTAATTAGCCCATATATTAATTAGGTCTAACCCCTCACTCTCCCTCCATTGACTCGCTCCATCACTGTTCTCAATATGCATTCAAGTTTTTAATGTTACTGTCCGTGTCTGTTGTGTCTAGTGCTTACTCGCGCGCATAATTCTGTCAGATGTAGATTGATGTCAGAGTTGCATTAAATCCGCCATGGTTGTTCACACTGCGGACACACTGAAAAAAATCAGATCTGTGTCTGAGTCAGGACTACATATGAATATGGTCTAAATCTGATTTAAAAAGATCTGGGGCATCATTTATAAACGTTGCGTACGCACAAAAGAAGGCGTACGCCGCTCTCTACGCAATAGTTGGTATTTATAAAAAGCAAACTTGACGGTAAATGTGCGGTCCTTCACGCAAGCTTCGGACCCAGGCGTACGCACAAAAACGGGTGAAATGAGAAATGGCGACACCGTCGGCAGTTGGAAAAAATATGTGAAAGTGTCTGAAACTGTCGAACCGTTGTGTAAAATAAATGACTCTCATAAATAACACGAAGACTTCACAAAGCAAGTCTTACAATTAACAGCCTACACGAACACCGTTTGATCGAATCTGCAACAGAAATGCAAATTAACACATATTTCCAAAAAGTGAAATATGTTCTGCAATATAGGCATGTTATACAATTCATCCTCATTAATAAGATGGTAAACAAAACGAAATAATGTACAAAACTGATATTCTCGCCAATGTGTCCGTCTAACGGAGACAGATATAGCAATTAGATAGCCAGTCAGATAGATAGCAGGGTTTCTGCAGGTTTCAGTAAGTCAAATTTAAGACCTTTTTTTAGACATTTTAAGACCATAAACATTGAAATTTAAGACCAACACAACACATTACCAAAAATTTAAATAAGAAAATATTCAGAAAAAAAAAGATTTTATATATGCGTGTAGGTGAAATTTGTACTTTGCATTTTATACTGTAAAAACACAATTATAGTTGATTTTAGTTGATCATACCCAGAGATGAAATGGCACGAACATTTCATTTCATGATTACTATGAAATCAATTTGCCAAATGTATGTCGAAACCCAGCAAATAAATAAAATTAGCATGAATATGCACTTTTTGTTTACATAAACATTAAAATACCATTAAAAATGATGGCCAGATTCTTGCAACAGGTTAAGTCTAGCTAAAATAAAGTCTTCACAAAAATAGTTTTTATAAACAGATAAACCTCACGTATTTCAGCCTTTAAATGATCTTTTATAAAAAGATTGAGTCAAAAAATTGTAAATTACTGACATTCACATCCCCTTATCTTTTATTATTAATAGTAAAATTTGGGCAGATTTTCCTGTTGCTTCTGTTGTGGCTATGTGTTGTTACGGAAGGGGCTGATTGGTTGGTTCTTCGGTTCATTTGCTGCATTCTGAATCTGAAATGGTGAGATTTTTTCAATCTCGCTGTGGATGCGACGCACCTATATTTGAATGAACTTGAGCGCGCTCTTGGCGAGCTACCCTCGTATCAAGCCACGAGCTAATGCTAGCGCGCGAGCGGCGTGTTTGAACGGTTTGAACCCCTGCTCTAGAGCTCCACTTTGTAGGCTACGACTCAATTTTTTTTACTACTTTGTAATAACTTTCTGCGACCAGAGTTTTGGCAAATGAACGAGGGTAAAATCTTTTTAAGACCTGACTAAATCAAATTTAAGACCTCAGATGAAAATCTAGCCGTTTTTAAGACTTTTTAAGGCCTTAAATTTAAAGTTCAGAATTTTAGACTTTTTAAGACCCCGTGGAAACCCTGGCTAGATAATTAGGGAGATATATAGATAGATCGATAAACAGATGTATTATTTGTCCACTTGGGGAAAGTTGTTTTCATAGTAAAAATGTCTTCATCAGCTACAGAATCATGGTATTCATGCATTTGCCTTTAGTTTGTTTTATTTTTGATTAAATAACGTAGGCTATGACGTATGTCTCACCCATTCAGAAAGCTGCAAGAAATTACATTTGCGCTGAACTATTTCCCATTTCCAAGTAGATTATAACCGACATCTGTAGCTTGTCAGATGCAGAATTAAATGGATGGAAATAAAATGCACCATCACAATGCGTAATGACGCATAATAGCTGATCTTGCGTTCTTAGAAGATGTTGCGATTAAATTGAAGGAATCGGAATGAACGCATCATCTTCACAACAAAAGGTGTGGAAAAATATATGATTTATTCAAGAATTCCCTCATTGTGCAGTTTATTTTAGTTAAGACAGTCTTGATTTCGCCCAACTCCTTGGCCACCTCTCTGATTGAATTAATGACTAGACGCTTTTTAACCTCGACTTTCCTCGACCATTTCTTTTTTATTTCGGCCACAGTCCGAGGTTGTGAGGCTACAGCATTTATGGCGTCTCCAACCATTTACCACTCAAGTGCCTTTTTTGCATTAGTAATGCCCACACTGTGCCCTCCAAACAACATTTTTCTCCTCTTTTCCACCTCGCAAACGATAACTTCTACTTCACATTGAGTGAAGTTAAGTTTTTTTTAAATTCCTCTGTGTTTAACATGATTTCGCAATCGGTGAATATTAACTTGTGGGCGTTTCACGGACTATTTATGGGCAACTATGGGCGTAACATGAAGCCGCAAAAGCTGCGCTACATTTAGAATTGATCGTGATTTATTAAGGAAAAAATGCGTAGGATGTGCGTGCGCACGGTTTTATAAATCCAAATATTTCTGTGCGTACGCACGTCCTATGTTTCATCCGTACGCCACTTCTGACGCAAATCCTACGCAAAGTTTTATAAATGAGGCCCCAGATCTGGGCCAGATTTGACTGTTCACACTATCTCTGAAGAAGTCTGACCTGGTCACTTGACCACCCCCCAAAAAAATCTGATTTGGGCCACTTTTTTTTTCTGCAGTGTGAACGGGGCCATAGAAAATCCCATGTTTAAGACTGGGTGCAAATACAGATTATTCCAGACAAACTCACATGTTCTGTAACTTTCACAGTAACGTCAGCTGGAACAGAGCCTGAGGACGCAACAGGTTAAATGTGAGTGATTTGAGCAATAAACAATTCATCTCAGTCTCAAACCATATGCATTACGTATAAGTGTTCAGTTTAAATGGTTAATGCTTCTGTGGTTCAATCACCTTTCGGATCTGTGTTCCTGTGAACATCTGGCTGTTTGTTAGGCGAATTTGAAAGTGAAACAACACTGGCAATGACCGGTGTACCCGCTTTGGTACTTTGAGGGACTGCAGAGGTTACTGGAGTCGCACCTGTGGAGAGAGTGACATCACAGGACTCCAGGCTATAGAAAGTGAAACATTTAGTATTTAACACACTGACCCCAGCCAATGACAGAATCTACAGAATGAACCAAAAATGGGAAAAATAAAGGCAGTGTGAGGAAAGCAGACTGACCCAAACATCCAAGTGAATATAAAAGAGAACATACTCTGTGTGGCTTGAGATTGGCTTGTAGCTTTGACGGCGGCTCCAGTGACGCCCTGCAGACTGCAAAAGAACATCAAGCACCGCAGGCTGCAGAAATGCTTGATCTCACCCAGCCATTTCTCGGTCTCTGTCGTTTTCTTGGCCTGCCTGCACATGGAGCACTTTATTTCCTGTCAAAATTGTGCAGCAGGAACACTTAATGTTACTTTTTTTAGAAGCCACATTGTTTACATAATGTCTTGAGTCCAATGTTGCAGAAGTAATTAACTTAGTATGGAACAATGTGTGACCTCTTCATGGCCTTTTCCCAAACTATATGCATAAACTTAACAAGTAACTAAATAACTACATAACTAAACTATACAAGTAATTTAACTTAAAATCACTTAAATTACTAGCAACTAAGTCAAGAAGTAAATTACTTGGCAAATAAATGAAATATTTAAACTAATGTCACGTTTACATCTGGTATTAGGGATGTTAATTTTCACAAATTCCCAAGATTGATACGTTGTTTAAATTAACGATCAATTAATCGTTTGCATTAATGACAAACAGCATTACAGGGTCTGCAAATGCTGCTCAAAAAGCTATGTTTCTCACCAAATTAATAAGAATGTTTTTTTATCTAAATAAAGGGTTTTTAATCTTAAATAAAAATCCTGCTTAATCGATGATGGATAAGGTTAAATGTCAGTTAAATGTATTGTCGACAATTAATTGTTGATTAATCGTCAACATTCAGGGCTTGACATTAACTTTTTGAGGCACTTGTCCTTCGGACAAGTAAATTTATGTTTCACTTGTCCATGCACAAAAGTCACTTGTCCGGGTAAAGATTTATAATTTTATCTAGGGCTGCATTATTTGGGGAAAATGTTATATTGCGATTATTGAGGTCAATATTGCGGTTGTGATATGCGATTGCGATATAATAAACAAATGGTTTCATGAGTCAACTTGTTTGGTTCTAAACCAAATGCACACACAGATTAGTGATAATTCTGAAATTATCAATAATAACTAAATGATTGATAACACCTGTAATGATCAATAAGCCATTGATGTCTGGATAAAAATTAACTGTCTAACAGGTAGGACATATACAGAAATAGAATAAAGTTATCAAACAGTCTGCGCTGCATAAATTATAAATTACTCCTTATTAAAGCTACACAAGTTCTTTAGTCAAGACCAGTGAGTAATTTTCTCTGTTCCCTTTGTTCTTTCATTAACTTTACTGACAGAACGCTTTATTGGTAGCTGGCCCTTTAAGAGCAGCCTTTGTGGACAGAGGACGCGGATCTCACACGCGCCTCATTCTCTCACGAGTCACAACTCTTTATGTCCATCATAAGACTGCTATTATGTTATGAAGATACTCGACAAATTACATTGTGGCTTAATTGTGTGTGTGTGTTGATGTTCGTTCTGCGAAAGAGAACTTCTGGCGCGCGGTCTGTGCACGCGCATTATACTGGCGCGCGTCTTTCTGTGAGTCACATTCAGGACATTCACAGGCAGCGCAAAAATGTGTTCGTTTCAAATCGGTAAAATTAAATCTGTAAATAGACGTAACGAGTGGCACATAACGTGAAGTAACATGGCATTTTATTTTGTTTGAAATTTAACTTGTCCAGTCGGACAACTAATTTTCTCTTCTACTTGTCCTACAAAAAATCCACTTGTCCCGGACAAGCGGACAAGCCTTAATGTCGGAGCCCTGACATTCCTACCTGGTATTAAGATGCATTTAGGTTGATCAAATCACAAGTGGGACAAGGCTATATACAGATGTAAACAGAGTCTAAAATGTTTCAAGCTTGTCCAATTTTGACCACTTCCAGAGGATATAGCTCATGTGGTTGAATGCGTTCGAACATCCACAAAAGGCCACCTAGCCTAGCCTACTGACCTAATGGGTAAACATTGTGGGAAGCACGCTAGAAAGACTGGATTAAAACATTGTCGGTTGAGGATCTAAGATTGGTTTGAGGATGAAAAGCGTACCAAGCAAAATGTTCACACTATTGTTCACCGCGGTCGGGCGGCTGTCAAAACACAAATGAAAGATCCTATCTTTGTTTTTTCGTTGTCTCCTGGCACATACATATGTAAACTGCACGAGCTTATTTAGTCCATTAAATAAGATCTGAAAAAATAAAATAAAAATACATTTACCCATCCATGACCGTCCCCTCAAAGAAATCAGGACAGAAGTAGTAAGAAGTAGTTGAAAGAGGACAGAAGAGACCGACTTAAAAACCAGGTGCAAACAGGGACTAAATAACTAAAGATAGATTAACAACAACCTAAATCTTTTAGATAGATTATAAAAAAAAAAAAAAAAAAAAAAATAATGAAACAAAAATAACACATTTATATGTTTTACCTGACGGATTAATGAATTATATTTTGACAAGCAATCTTTCCCACAGAAATCCTCTTGCTTGCCATCACAGACCTCCGTCACCACAGTCTTTGAGGAGCTGTCACAGTAGAAGCAGTTGCAACAGTGTTTCTTCCCCACCGCTTGAACAGGTTATTCTCAAAGAGTGACTTGCATCCTGTAGAGAAATAAATACACATGCACAAGGTCACATATACAAATTTGTATACACATTTGTAAAAAACAAAAAAACAACACCTTTCCAAACAAAAAGATCTTAACAATGCTTTAGCTTACTCTCACTGCAGAAAGAACGGTCAACCTTGTTTATCCTCCTCACTATTTTCAGAGTTTTATTGAGCTTGCAGTTTTCACAGCGAGCCACTGCACTGTGGATCCTTCTGAACTCCTCAATGCAAGCATTACTACAGAAGGCATACATTTTCCTCTGAAAGACCAGAAAAAAAAGAGGTTAAAGTCAACAACCAAGTTTGGTTGGTTGCATTGTCTAAGCACTTTTAAATGACCTAAATTAAAGTAGCTGTATAGTTTTTCTTGAAAAGAATACTGTAGTTTGGTTGATAACAACAATAAAAATAAAAACAGGAACAAAAATAAAACCATTTTCAAAGGGTAATGTACGAAGCCCCCTAGTCCCACTTTGGCAAAAAAAAAAAATTAATTATAACTATCTCGTGGCTTCAAGATAGAGTTAATATCTTGTGGCCACGAGTTACTCATCTTGAGGCCACGAGTTACTATCTTGTGGCCACGAGTTACTATCTTGAGGCCACGAGTTACTATCTTGTGGCCACGAGTTACTATCTTGAGGCCACGAGTTACTATCTTGAGGCCACGAGTTACTCATCTTGAGGCCACGAGTTACTATCTTGAGGCCACGAGTTACTGATCTTGTGGCCACGAGTTACTATCTTGTGGCCACGAGTTACTATCTTGAGGCCACGAGTTACTATCTTGAGGCCACGAGTTACTATCTTGAGGCCACGAGTTACTATCTTGAGGCCACGAGTTACTATCCTGAGGCCACGAGTTACTATCTTGAGGCCACGAGTTACCATCTTGAGGCCACGAGTTACTATCTTGAGGCCACGAGTTACTATCTTGAGGCCACGAGTTACTATCTTGAGGCCACGAGTTAGTATCTTGAGGCCACGAGTTAGTATCTTGAGGCCACGAGTTAGTATCTTGAGGCCACGAGCTACTATCTTGAGGCCACGAGCTACTATCTTGAGGCCACGAGCTACTATCCTGAGGCCACGAGCTACTGATCTTGTGGCCACGAGTTACTATCTTGTGGCCACGAGTTACTATCTTGAGGCCACGAGTTACTATCTTGAGGCCACGAGTTACTATCTTGAGGCCACGAGTTACTATCTTGTGGCCACGAGTTACTGATCTTGAGGCCATCGAGTTACTATCTTGAGGCCACAAGATAGTAACTCTTTTTTTTTGCCAAAGTGGGACTGGGGGGCTCCGTAGTAATGAGATGAACTTAAAAAAAGTTCCCTTAGGTTCACTTGTTATAAAACAGCTTTTTTTGTAAAAAAAACATGCGTAAAAACATTTTCTACCTTCATTCTGACCCTGAACTAGGGATGCAAATTATGCAAATAATTCATGAATCATTAGTTGATTAACCTTATTGATGGATTAACTGATAAGTGCCTATTTTCCTGAGAAAGTACATTTCTTGCTTATATACTGAATGCACGTATATATTACATTGTATTTATAATATAACGTAATATATACGTGATATAACGTAATATTACGTTATAAATGCACGTTATATTTCTCAATTAATGTTTTATTGTAGCAGTTGGGATATGTCGCAGACAATGGCATTTATGTAGTTTAACAAAATAAATTATGCACAGAAAACTAAAATACATCAAAAATAATTGTGCACTGGCTCACCTGTTGCATGTGAAACATTAAGCAACATAAAATATATTTTAAATAAAAATCTATATGGTTAGGCTTATCCTCACTACACTATATTAAGCCTACATATAATAATCTATGTGCTAAACTACTAATATATAAAAAAAACTTGAAACATAAGAGCCATTTTTGGAGCTTGATTAAATAAATGCTTTGTTTATAATGAAAAGGACACTAAGCTATGATGTTTTGATGGTACAAAGACCTCTTATACGTCAAAAGATCAAAGCAAACTTATTTCTCATTTCGCGGCCCCATTAAAACCATGTTTTAGAATCGAACCCAATAAAACAAGTGGGTCCGGTAACAGTGAACAGTACCTTGAACTCCAGCAGTTCTGGTCTGTGGAAGAATAAGTTCAGACACTGATAGCAGGGGATCTTGGTGACTGTCTGCACTGGACCACTGGGGGCGCTAGTCATTGTTGAGGAGCTGGACTTTGATGAAGCAGGTTTGGGAGCAGCAGGTTTTGGGGTAGAATTGTTGGTTGTAGATGTTGCCTTTTTCACCTGGTTGTTAGGTTTGCTCTTACTGAAAGATTCCTGAAACAAACAAAAAGATAAAAACAAAATAAAATCATTCAACGTGTATGATTCCTATAATACTATGAAGAAATGTCAGTTTCAGATATAATGGTACTATACCTTATGTGCTAGAACACAGGAAAAAGAGCAGAAGTTCTGAACGGATCCATCAAACATGGCTATGTGGTACTGAGGTACTAGTTTCAGATTGCAGTTGTTGCATTCCACTGGAATACCTTGTTTGCATACGGACAACAATGACATTTTTCAAACACCACACAGAAAAAAACAACAACAGGTGTGCATGTCAAATTGAATAAATGCGTTAATGGCATTAAAATATAATTTATAAAAACGTACTTCATTTCTTTAATCTAAATAAAATGTATATAAAAATATGCATTAACGCTATATAAACTTAACTAATGTAACCAATGGATTTTATGATGCCTGGTGAACCATCTATACAGTCATTTATTTATCATTATTTAAAGGACAGTTCACACAAAAATGAAAATTCTGTCAACATTTACTCACCCTCAAGTCATTCCAAAACTGTATGACCTTCTCTTTTTCCTGTGGAACACAAAAGAAGATATTTTGAAAAAATGCTCAAGTATTGTTTGTTTATAGCTCTACACAATTAAAAAAGTCAATGGGGTCCAATGTTGTCAAAATATCTTCTGTTGTGTTCCACGGAAAAAAGAAAATTATACAGGTTTGAAAAGATTTGAGGGTGAGCAAAATATGCATTTTCTTTTTTTAAGTTCAAGTTCTTATGGAGTTGACATTTCATAAAAATCTTTAATATACTCCCATACACTATATTGCACTTCAAAGTTTATACACAACCGTTCATAACTTCGGGGGTCAGAAAAAATTTACTCAAAAGAAGCATTACATGGATCAAGTGACCGAAAAGAATTTATTTTCTCTATTTCAATATATGCAGTTCTTTTCAAATTTCTATTTAAAGAAATCCTTAAAATGAATCACATTTTACATTGTTTTCAGAATTCATAATAATTACAACTATTTCTTGAGCAGCAAATCATCACATTAGAATGATTTCTGAAGAACCATGTGACGCTGAAGACTATAATGTAATGATGCTGAAAATTCAGCTTTGATGACAGGAATAAATTGCATTTCAAAATGCAGTATATAAAATTAGAAAACAATTACATGAAATTGTAATATTTCTACTTTTTCTGTATTTCTGATTAAATAAATGCAGCTTTGGTTAGCATAAGAGATCTTACCAGCCTCAAACTTTTAATGGTCTTGGCAGAAGAAATCATCAGTATTTATGCTCTGACTCTAAAAATGGTATCTGTGCATTTCCAACAATTAATCACACAGAGTTGTGGTAAATATATGTTCATGGTACCTGACGAACTGGTCTGGCCTTTACTCGCTGTGACACAGGAAGCGGAGCAGAAAAGCTCCCTGATGCCCACTGAGTTAGGACTGTCCACCGCATCTGCAGCCGGGCGCAGGGTGTGACACATTTTGCAGGTGACAAGTTTCAGACTCCTCTATAAGTGAAGATCAGTTTAACCAATTTATTTACTTACATTTATAATTCACTGTTAAAGTGCCCCTATTATGCAATAAAGGTTTCTTATTTTGTTTTGGAGGTCTCCTGCAGCAAGTTTTACATGCACCAAAGGTAAAAAAAAACACTTTTATTTTCTCATAATATATTTTAAAACATTACCTCTTTTCTCTCCTCTGATTGGTCAGAGAAGTTTGTTGGTGTGCTGCTTACAGTGCGTATTGGACAGAGATGTATAAAGTACTAGAAACCCGGACTTGAGTACAAGTGCTCTATCAAAAAAGTGACGCTCTAAAGCGCTCTTTAAGCACCACACTTAAGTAGAAGTACTAAAGTATTCAAACATTTTTTTGTACTTAAGTATTGCAAGTAGTTTAATTCACTACTCAAGTACAAAAAGTAGAAGTACATGTATTGTGTCATGTAATTATTAAAGAGAAGCAGTCAAACGTCTAAACTAGCAATCAAACAAGGCGCTTTGGCAGGATGCAAATTTGCCTTTGGCGGCCGCAGAAAAGTCATTGCAGGACAACCCCTGCATTAGTTGTCAATGTGTGTGTCAAATCAATACCATTACCCTATAAAACTGGCTTGTGATTTAGGCAGCATGAAAGCCAACTTGCAACGAACTGATTCGTAAATTTTTCTAATTGTAACGAGTAACTAGCAGAACATATAAAAAATATAATCGAGATAAAAGTATTAAATTAATCAAAAATATCTACCTGAAGTAAAAGTAAGAATTATGAGAAAAAACAACACTCTAGTAGAAGTACAGATACAGCATTTTAGTACTTAAGTAGTTCTACTTCGTTACTATACATCTCTGGTATTGGAACAGTGTGTAATCTATCTGAATTTCAGCTCCAGAGGCTTCCTCAGCACTTGATACAAATGTACTCGTTTCCACTGAGCGGTACGGTACGGTTCGGTACGCATTTATTTGCGTTTCCACTGTCAAAAGTTGTGAATGGAACCAAAAAGCCGAACTCGTACCGTACCACTATTTTGGGTACCCTTTCGTTGGGGTACCTAGCACAGTGAAAGGGTACTAAAAGGTGGAGCTAGACTCACTGCAGAACGGTGATTGGTGGACAGAGTATCGTCACTCGCGCGTGCTAAGGGCATTAGAAGCATACAGTTGAAATATAATTCTACTGTTATTGTGTCACGAAATGTAGTTTTAAGAGTTTTTCAGGCGAGAAAGTAGTTTTTTAAAGCTCAAATCTGTTGTTTATTTATAGATTTATGATAATTTGACTGAGATCCATTTCAAGCGATCACCGGACGCTCGCGCTCGTGTCCCCCGCCTGGAACAGCCTTTCCGCGGCTAGTCGCTCTGATGTTTGCCGCTGACTCGGACGTCTCTGTAGTGGTTAAACATGAGATATAGTTCGTCTTGTATAAACCTAACAGGTGATCTTTGGTCTCGTGAATCTATAATTCGTTCCCTGGCCAATAGCTTTGGGAGAAGGCTACGTGAAGTTTCATATCTTTGAGCGCTGAATTTGTATTTGACTGACTGAATTGTTTCTTTATGTTATTTAAGCTTTACTGTATATCTGTTTGTACCTTTTACTTATACTTTTATAATGGCTATTATTGATAAAACTGAAATGCAACAAAAAGAGATAATTTTGTCATTTTTTAAATTCTATTACAAGATAATGTGTTGTTTATTGCAACATTTGTACCAATACGATATGCAATACATTACATATTGCCTGGAATATGTTTAATATTTTTACATTTAAACGAAAAGAGGCAGGGTTGTGTTTTATATTTAGTTTTGTTATAAATATAACGTTACATGCATGCAGTGAATATAATCAATAGGCTATGCGTTGCCTGAACCACATTTGTGTGCTTTATAATGTTTAAAATGTATTGAAATGAAATCGAAAAGAAGCAGAGTGGTGTTTTATAACATATTTCGTTTTATTATTGCCTAAAATGTACATACAGAGATAACCGGAGTCCGCAGAGCCAGAGCGAGCTGAGTGCCGCGTTCAAGAACGCGCTGTTCCATTAGCAGGGATCATTCTCCTGAGTCGGACTTTGCGATGGCTACTTGGCATTGAGAAACACCTAATGCCAGCGCTTGTTTCTAGTGACAATACATGCTGAGAAGCAAGAACAAGATCTGCTGTGCTGTCTGTCATCCATTGTTGTTTACTATGTCGCTTTCTTCGCGCGAAAATGACGTCGATCGCTTCTTTCCAGCAAACACCACGCCTATCAAGTAAGGGTACTGTTGGCGGTGGGAACGCAAGCCTGATCATGGTGTACCCGACCCGTACTGTACTGTACCGTACCCCTCAGTGGAAACGAGGCAAAAGTAACGATGTGCGCCATAATAATTTCAGCTAGTCTTCAACCTTTTAAAGTGCAGCAATGTGGATTTTAGGAGACAATAACTTTATTTGTCATGCCCTTTGGCCTTTAAAACTCTTAACAGCTATATTACACACTGCATGAAAGGTAATGTTGGAAAAAAATCATAATAGGGGCACTAGCTTAATGAGTCCTATTACTGTTCCTTTGCCGTTACCTGTTTAAAGGCTAGGAGGCAGTTTTGTTTGCAGAACTTCAAAACTCTGTCCTCTATCCGCAGAGACTGGACACTGAGTGTCTGTGCCATAGCAGTATCCACCACAGTTCACACAGCTGTTCATGTTCAGCTTATTGGAGGAGCGGAACTGGTTGAAGCAGCCGTCACTGCACAGCTTATGGATGGAGCCCATGAAGTTCACTTCATGAATATGAGTCTGGGAAATGACAGAATTTCATATCTTTAAAAACTCAGCCACAAAAACTATACTAATTATACAATTAGAGCAACAAAATATGACTACACTTTAATCAAGTCTATTTCAGATTAGCCACAAAAGAATCACAGCCCTGCATCTTGGGGGAAAATTCTATCTGATTGGCAAAATGGGCCTAATATGACCTATTTTGATGATGCTGAGTAAAAGGGGCTATGTGTAGGTTTTTAAATAAAATAATCTAATTTGAGTTGAACCATAATGTAATAGAAAGAATAACAATATTGGCGCTTTTCCACTACACAGTACCAGCTCGAGATCCGGCTCCGCCTTTTTGTTTGGTTTTCCACTGTGTAAAAGTTGTACCTGTTTTGTGTACTTTTTTTTGCATCCCCTCCACTGAGGTTCTGAGCAAGCTAAGGCGAACTGAAGCCGATACTAAAATGTGACGTGAAAACAATTCCGACTGCTCATTGGTCAGAGAGATAGTCACCATTCACTGCATCATTAACACGCTGCTGAGATGGAGTATTCAGAAGTATCCCTCATTTCTAAATAGTTTGTCCAGAGATAGTTACTAAATTTACTACTGATTATTATGGCAACTCGGAATGCGCCGTGGTCAAACGAGGAGGTGCAGACTTTCCTTGCCGAAGAGAGGATCCAGCGAGAGCTTGATAGGGCAACGAGGAATGAAAAGGCGTCGCTATGACGACCGGGGACTATTTGTGGCGGTACTATCTGCAATGGAAAATCGGAGCGAAAGCGTGCTGAAGTCGTGGCGAGTCAAGCTGGTCCTGGAAAAGCACCAATTGACTGTCCACCACGGTTGCCTCATTTGTGCTGAAAGAGTTGGGTCGAATTGGCACTGACAATTCACAAAATGTGACATCATGCGCGTTCTTGTCTGACTCGGGCTTACATCCGTAACGGCAGCCATTAGTAAGCAGTGCCAATCGCTGAGCAGTAGTGTTTCAAATGGACTCTGTGGACGGAAAGAAGCAACCAGCCTCCAACACAATCCAGACACCCACGGAAACTCCTCGCAAGTAAAAATAAATAAATAAAAAAAGCCTTAGCTATTGTGGCTAACGAGTGTGCGCACAGAGAAAGAGCATAAGACTGGCTGCACTTTCTCTAACGGCCACTGGTGTCAGTTTCTTCTGCAATGCTCCTTTTCAAAGATACCAATACGTTTTTCCATTACATAGTTTTGTATTTTCTCTTCACAAAATAAGATTTTTAAAATAAAATAATTCTAAATGTATTAGCTTCAATGTACATATCAAAATAGCAAAAGCAGTTCAAATGTGAAAGTTTTGGTTTTAATGATAAATGGAAGAATTCCAGATGTACTATTTAACATACAATCTGCAGTGGGGAAAAATAAATGTTTAAATACTAAGCGACAATAAGTGTTGTGCGTTGCTACTTTTCCTACTGAAACAATTCTTAAACTTCACAATTGTCATTTTTAAAATCAACAATTAATACCGTTAAGACACTATTTAATGTGATGTGACAGATCGCTGTAGTTCTCTCAGTTTAAGTGAAATTTGAACCTATCATCTCTTCCTCTTTACTATTAAGTCTTGGCGCAAAACAAACATGAAGGAACATTCAGAAGGTATGTTGTTAAAACCCGAAATGCATCACGTCATGTTATTGCGCAATCACTGGAAAGACGTCAATAAAACTGCTTGAATCTACGTAAATGTTACATTTTCCGCAGAAAAGCCATTCAATGACCATAACTTGTTGGGTTTGGGGCAGTAGTCAGTGTAACCAGTGTTAGACTGTGTTCGGCTGAATAACAATTACATTACTTGCGGGATACTGTATACATTTTTAGAGAAATAAAAACTATTTAGGAATCAGATTTCACGTATCCTGAGCGTAAGAAGAGATGACCGACAGGATTAATGTCAGAGGATCTGGTGTGCAACAGATCCTCATTGCATCTGCAAATATCTTGTAAAATACACAGAGTACGTGTGACTGTGAATTCGACAGCGAAAGTGAAATGTAACGCGCATTCAATATCAATATCATTAACACAGATAGCGATACAATAATAACAACCCCATGAATTGATGTCAAATCAAATTAAATTCGGAAGTTTGTGAATTGAAATCGAATTGTAGAAGCTCTACTCACCAATCCTGTCTTCTGACACACACTGCACTTGAAGTTTAAAGCACTGAGGCATTTCTGACTGCAAAACTCCTTCATAGTCCCTGACATGTCCACTGGGCCAGATTATGGTGTTGTGCCCGTCACGAATCTCTCTGAAGGTAAAGAAGGTACATCAAGTTAATTCATTCCAGCAAAATACAACTATACAGTTGAATGAAATGTCGCAAGCGTACTTAAGGCAGCAGTGACATGTTTTCGTCTTGCTGCTGCTGAGACATGCAGGTGAGCAGAAGAGTTTAGAAGAGCCACCGCGCTGGAACGCAGTTTGTCCCTTCAGCAGGACCTTATTACAGGCCTGTGCACAGCAAACCAGTTCGCTTTAAAGGTTGAATAGGTTTGGCTGAGATGTCTCACTGGATCACCTGAAACATTAAGAGGATCATGTTAGAATGCAAGAACTGACCTAAAATGGGGCTTTTATCCTGTATTGAAAGATGATTACTATAAAATTATGACAAAGTCACACGAGTTTGGAACAACTGTATTTAAAGAAAAATAATAATTATACATTTATACACTGTATGTATGTGTAAACACTCACCGGCCACTTTATTAGGTACACCTGTCCAACTGCTCGTTAACACTTAATTTCTAAGCAGCCAATCACATGGCGGCAACTCAGTGCATTTAGGCATGTAGACATGGTCAAGACAATCTCCTGCAGTTCAAACCGAGCATCAGTATGGGGAAGAAAGGTGATTTGAGTGACTTTGAACGTGGCATGATTGTTGGTGCCAGAAGGGCTGGTCTGAGTATTTCAGAAACTGCTAATCTACTGGGATTTTCATGCACAACCATCTCTAGGGTTTACAGAGAATGGTCCGAAAAAGAAAAAACATCCAGTGAGCGGCAGTTCTGTGGGCGGAAATGCCTTGTTGATGCCAGAGGTCAGAGGAGAATGGCCAGACTGGTTCAAGCTGATAGAAGGGCAACAGTGACTCAAATAACCACCTGTTACAACCAAGGTGGGCAGAAGAGCATCTCTGAACGCACAGTACGTCGAACTTTGAGGCAGATGGGCTACAGCAGCAGAAGACCACACCGGGTGCCACTCCTTTCAGCTAAGAACAGGAAACTGAGGCTACGATTTGCACAAGCTCATCGAAATTGGACAATAGAAGATTGAAAAAACGTTGCCTGGTCTGATGAGTCTCGATTTCTGCTGCGACATTCGGATGGTAGGGTCAGAATTTGGTGTCTGACAACATGAAAGCATGGATCCATCCTGCCTTGTATCAACGGTTCAGGCTGGTGGTGGTGGTGTCATGGTGTGGGGAATATTTCTGGCACTCTTTGGGCCCCTTGGTACCAATTGAGCATCGTTGCAACGCCACAGCCTACCTGAGTATTGTTGCTGACCATGTCCATCCCTTTATGACCACAATGTACCCAACTTCTGATGGCTACTTTCAGCAGGATAATGCGCCATGTCATAAAGCTGGAATCATCTCAGATGGTTTCTTGAACATGACAATGAGTTCGCTGACCAAATGGCCTCCACAGTCACCAGACTCTAATCCAATAGAGCATCTTCTGGGATGTGGTGGAACGGGAGATTCGCATCATGGATGTGCAGCCGACAAATCTGCGGCAACTGTGTGATGCCATCATGTCAATATGGACCAAACTCCCTGAGGAATGCTTCCAGCACCTTGTTCGAATCAACTGCCATGAGCAATCTCGAGGCAGTTCTGAAGGCAAAGGGTTGAACCCGTTACTAGCATGGGGTACCTAATAAAGTGGCCGGTGAGTGTATATAAGCTATAAATATTGTAAGGCTTATGTATATAAAGCAAATAATGCGAGGCTTATACCAATGGATGTGTTGGAAGTATTTGCAGCTCGAACATTATCAGGCGTTTGGTCAGAATCCTGAAAGCAGAAACACATTGGGTGTACTTAACAACAATAGAAAATAGGTGGATAACATCAGAAAATTATTATAAAAAGCTAAATTCATTTTTTTTTTCAAATCAATTTTTCAGCATTACTCCAGTCTTCAGTGTCGCAGAAAGCATTCTGATATGCTGTTTTGGTGCTCAAACATTTCTAATAATTATCAATCTATTATAAAAACAGTTGTGCTGCTTAATGTTTTTTTTGTAAAAACAGTGATACATTTTTTGATGAATGGAAAATTCAAGAGAACTGCACTTATTTAAAATAAACCGTTTGTGACATTATGTCTTTTGATTTATTTAAGGCATCCTTGTTCAATAAAAAGTATTAATTTCTTTAAAAACAACAAAACTCAACTGAGCCAAAACTTTCTACTGGTAGTTTGTTGCTTGACAAAATCATTTTTAATGACAAAAACAAACATACAACTTTACTTAGCATTTGTAAAATGCTAATTTAAATTGCATTATACTTCAGAAAAGTCTCTAGTAAAGCACCTCATCATCCTTAATGTTTCTCCCTGGGGTCTGTGGTGTTCTCCTCCACTCTTCATCCATTGGTTCATCCTTGATCTTCAAATGTAGAGAGGTTGCTTTAATCAGCATGTGTTTGATGGATAAATGCAAGTGATTTTATGTTCTCCATGGATTAGCAAACAAACTCAAACTCATTTTCTCGCAGCAGTAAACATTAAACACTGATGCTGTGCTTACCGGAAGAGAAGACGATTCCTCAGTCATGGTATTTACGTCTTTGGCTTTCTTTGTTTCTGTTAAACAAGAGAAGTATACAAGTTATCATGTTAAACAAAAATAAACAGTATAACACTTATTAACTTACTATTATTGCTTAATGTAAAGTTTTACAGAAACAGGATTTTGAACCAACTAAAATGCAATCATTGACTGGTTCATTTACCTGCATCTGCTGGTCCATCTGAATTCCATCTTCTCATTGTAATCCTCATTCATGCAGTCCTCAACTTTAGTGATAACAAGCTCTTCTGGAGATTGTGCTGTGTCCTCTGCGTCGAACTCTCTCGTCCTCTGATTCAATGGCTTCATTCTTATGCTCACCGTGTCCCAGCACATTCCTTCTTACCTCTCTGTCTAGAGGATTGCCGTCTGAAGTAGCAGTAGAATCCATGCTGACATTTTCATCAAGATTTCCTATCTCTGCAGGATCATTCTGGAAGAAAACAGTCAGTGGAGCAATATTACAATCAAGAAGTAAAACCTGCTCACTAATGGCTCGTTTCCACTGAGCGGTACGGTACAGTTCGGTATCGATACACAATTATTTGCGTTTCCACCGTCAAAAGTTGTGAATGGTACCAAAAGCCAGAAACTGGTACCACTTTTGGGTACCCATCCGTTGGGTACCTAGCACAGTGGTACGGTGCTGAAAGGTGGAGCTAGACTCACTGCAGAACGGTGATTGGTTGAGAGTATCATCACTTGTGCTTGCTACAAAATCCCAACACCTCCTGAAGGCTTTATAGCTCTTACATGTACCTTTCTATTATTACCAAACCTAAAATAATCTAATTCTGGGATTTTTGCTCACCGTTCTCATGATCATTTTGACCCCACGGGATGAGATCTTGCGTTGAGCCCCAGATCGAGGAAGATTATCAGTGGTCTTGTATGTCTTCCATTTTCTTACAATTGCTCCCACAGTTGATTTTTTCACACCAAGCTGCTTTCCAATTGTAGATTCACTCTTCCCAGCCTGGTGCAGGTCTACAATTTTCTTCCTGGTGTCCTTCGACAGCTCTTTGGTCTTGGCCATGGTTGAGTTTGGAGTGTGACTGTTTGAGGCTGTGGACAGGTGTCTTTTATACAGAAAATCGGGTTCAAACAGGTGCCAATAATACAGGTAACGAGTGGAGTAGGGCTGTAGTCAACCAAAGAACTCCTTCAGTCGACCAAAGCTCTTGTCCTGCGCAATGATTAGTCGACTAAAAAAAAAAAAAGACGCTATGTTTTGATTGAACATTTAACAATTGTCAGAGCATTTATAAAACAACATCAAAAATACATAAAACTATAATAATAATACAATTCTTTGAAAATTAAATTATTTTTTTAACAGCAAAAAGTGAAGAGCACTGTCCTGAGGTCTAGGCTATAGTAACAGCCACAATCGCGCACCTGACCACAAGACATGCTACAAAAAAATATAACTGCTATCTGCCACATAATGAAAAATCCTAACAAAAGCTCTCGTTTATACAGGCTGTATATTCTTCTTTACTTTCAAAGCTATGGGTTAACTTTTGTCCAGCCGATCTAGGCGTTTTAAAACACACAAACCCCAAAGAGCCAAAAAAACTACCCTAATAATAATAGGCTGTATTGTAGGACCGCATATAGGTTTATTTTTGTTTTGTTACATTATTTAGGCTATTTTCAAGTGTGTCAAGTGTACAAATAAAAACAAAAACATTAGGGATGGGCATTTTTCTAAATATTGCATTCGAATATTCGGGCTCATAAAAATCGAATATTCAATATTCGTTTATTTAAATTATGTTTAACGAAAAAGATGTTATTTTTACGTTTTTATTTTGTCACCATTTCTGGACAAGCTTACAATTAGGCAATACACAACAAGCTTACAATAGTAATTAAAGTTTTCTTTTAGTTGAAAACATTAAACAGTAGGCCTATGAGTAAACAAAATATATATATAAAAAAGCATTATTAAAAGCATGCTCAAGCAGCGCGAGCGGAAAAAAACCCTAATAAAGCAGATTGCGTCAGATATCGTACAGAACGTACACCTATACACACACGAGTCAGCAAATGACTGATTATCGTGTTTATATTGTTTCACGTTTATGTTGAGAAAAACAATAATATCTAACGTTACATGCAGGGCGCCGCCAGCACTTTATGCTCGAGTGAGAAAAGACGCCGCGCTGACAGACGTTTCAGAGACACAAAGAGAACGGTGTTTCTAATAGCACTTTGCATTTTCTGTTCTTAAACCGGTCTCCTCCAACAAAACTTAAAAAGTGTGTCTCAAAATCATTTTGCTATTAGATAAGTTAACATCTTTGATCACGCGGGTTCAGCTGCGCTTACCTGCAGTTGTGATGCAGTGATGAACAGCTGTCTTTCCTTACTCGACTGTTTGGATTTCATGTGATTTCTCATGGTGATGATATCATAACTCAGATTAATTAATTAATTTGATCAAAAGTAATTCCGTTTAGTAAGATCCTTTTCAAGTAACGTTAATTCCAAACTTTGCGAGGCAGACGACAACATTATGTGATCAAATACAGACAACTTGTCAACACACTCCACAGCGCCATCCAGTGCATTTAATTGTAACTGCGAGTTAGTTCTTTAGGATTTATCATGGACTCACTGCATTTACGGCCAGCAAAGCAACGTATTCAAAATTCGAATAGTATTTTATTTTTCGAATAATAATTACATATTGAATATTCTGTGCACATCCCTAAAAAACATATCAAGAAAACACAATCTATTTAGTCAACATGATAAAGCCGTTAAAGGGCCTGCTCTCGTCCTTTTGCACGCTCAAGTTCCAATTTCAAATGTATGTGTGCGTGGTCATAATGGAAGCAACGTGGTCGCGGTGCGCCGTGCTCTTCTTTTAATCCAAGTGTCAAGTTGGTGGTGGAAAAGCAAGCTAGATCTATGGTTTACCGACCCGCAGTGTAACGTACCGCTCAGTGGAAATGAGCCATTACTAACTTTCACCATGAGAGAATATATGCGAGGACTTACCGCTGGTAGTACCATGTGGGGGAGAGCGTAGTAGGTTCCAGTATTAGATGGAGATGTTGACTGATTTGCAAACAGTTAATACGAGTTTTGACTGACGTTGGCCACGTCGTACAGGGCAGGTTCTGTGGTTCCTTTGTCTTCCTGAAGTTGACTGAAAATCATCTGCGAGATGTACCTCCTCTTCTTCCTTTATATCTCCACAGTCATCTGCTGACAGGGCGTCTGGATCACTCACAATCTCCTAAAACGGCAGCAAACAGATGGGGTTATATGAAGAGATCAACCAAATAATGAAAATTCTATCATTTACACATCCTCATGCAGTTTCAAACCGGAATGTTTTTATGATCACTTCTGAAAATGATTATTTTCTGTATAATGGCAGTTTATGTTGACCATACGAATCTCAAATTACAAAACTAAAAGAACAAAGCACAATAACAGTAGTCCATATGACTTTTTCCAAGTCTTCTGAAGCCATACTATAACATTGTGAGAAGAAAAGACGAAATGCAAGAATTATTACATTGGTTTGAATTTTTCTTTATTGAAGACAGAACAAGTAGCCAACATAGGACTGCATAAAATACTACAATACAAAATGTAGCATTAATTATAATCAGGGGATCTGAAAATTACTATTACTACTAATTTATAACTCTAAATGTATTCATCTGAAAGAAGAATGGCATACTGTATACACCTAGGATGACATCATGGGCTATTTTCATTTTTAGGTGAACTATCCCTTGAAAGATGTGGATGTATTTATGCAGTTTTGTTTATGTATACAACATTTTACCAGCCATTCAAATAAATTAAAGTATTCAAGGCCATTATTAACATTGTTCTCATAATACACAATATGATCCTATAATATAAAATAGTTTTTAATCTTTACTAAATTAAAGGCAATTTCTACCAATTCCCTACTAAAATTTTGGATATTTTAGATATAACACTCATTTTCTACAATTTCTACTGCTATTTTATTTCGAAAAATAGTACACGTTTGTTTCTGTATTATTTATGAATCATTTCAACACTGTTTAATATTGAGTTGGTTTAACGTCAAGACCAATTTTTTTAGGCGAACAATTCCCTTTAAATAGCTAAGAAAAGATCATAAGACTTTAGAATAAATGGAATATGACCAATAAGTCAATATGAAAATAAGACAACCGCATAACAATCAACAGATTTTGGAATATCGAAAAATAATTGACAGTTAACACTCTGACATCTTTTTGTAACCTGTCTTGCCTCCAATATCTGCCATCTTAATGATTGTAAATCTAAATAAATCGTCGTAATAACGCAATCTCGTTCGATCAATAACAGCAGGATGACGAGCTTCTCACACACACACACACGAATTTGTTGCCCAGGCACAGCGGTTGAATTCAGAAATCGTCGAGTTGGTCCCGTGAGATCGTCTGGTGAAAAATGGACACTGCAAACCCTCAATGCGCGGACAGATTCAATGGGTGAGTTTATATCCCGTTTGAGAGCGAGCAGCCACAGCTTCAGTCTCTCTGGATCCTGCAGCGGCAATGTGTGGAAAATCAAACTTTCCTCGCGTGACGATGCGGTTGGACGAAGTCGAATTGCTTTCTCTCGGTTGAAACATCCAGGAAAAGCGCACACGCGTACCATTGCGGGGGAAACGAATTACGCTTTGCAGGGACGTACCACTACGAGCAACGTAAAGCAGCCATCTTCTGAACAGAAGCGGAACGAGACTTGAAATATATTGCACTGCACAAGATATCGGTCTATTCCTCTCATAGAGCTATCTTTAGGAGGCTTTGAGGCGCACGAGTCACGTGGGCTATTGTTATGGTACTCTCTGGAGCTTGACAGCTCATGTCATTATCCACTTGTCGTATGGAAAAGGCAGAGCAGCCTGAAACTCTTGTGGTTGTTTACAAAGCAACATATGGGACATTTCCGCCATCTACTGCGATTGGTGCCGCAGACTAAAGGGATAATTCACTTCAAAATGAAAATTCTGTCATGTACTCACTCTTAAGTTGTTTCAAACCTGTATGAATTTCTCTCTTCTTCTGAACAAAAAGATGATATTTTGAAGATTGTCAGTAACCAGATGGATTACTGGATGCACTGACTTCAATCAATGGTAGGAAAAATAAAATACTATTGAAGTCAATGGGTCCAGTTAACTGTCTGGTTACTGACATTCTTCAAAACATCTTCTTTTGTGTTCATAAAAACATAAAAAAGTCTATTCCTTAGGGGTGTAACAGATACACTCGTGTCACGATTTTCGATACATATGCGCAATGCTGAACTCACTGAATATCAATATTATTGCATTATTACAATTATTATTACGACATTACAAAAAAACATACTGTTGATCAAAATGCTAAATTTTTTATATTACATTGTGGGTTTAAATGAATAGGCTTGGACTTGGTGCTTGTAAGTTAACCTAAGGAATACAAATATTCATGATTCTGAAGCTAAAAATACAATTTTCAAATAATTTTAGACAAATATGCTTGCACTCTTTCACTGACTAGATACATTTAAAATACATGTCAGGTAACAGAAGATACATATTGTCACTATTCATGATACATATTGTCTGCATTCATGTATTGCGATAATTGTGGCACGAACAGTGTTATACCCATACTATTCCTTAAAGGAAAACTGCACCATTTTCTAAACAGTGCTCACAGCGTCCTCTACATTAATAGTTTGGTAAAAGCATTTTTTTTTTCAAAGTGCATTGTCTCAGTTTGGCAGTGCTGACGCTAGCTTAGCTTACATAAATGAAGGGAATCCTATGTTGCCAAGTAGCATGTTGTGAGTAAAAGTGATTAAAAAAAACTTTTTTTTAAAGGTACTGACGAGAATAACAAGATTTAATATGAGAAAAAAGAAAAAGTGTGCATTTACTCTGGAAACACAATTGCTGCATATAAACAGCGGTTTGCATTCATTCAAGATCATAAAAATCCTATTTTCTAACTGTCTATTTGACATCTGACCGGAGAAGTCTTGAAGACATTGCAGAAGAGGCAAACACTCTAAAAAATAACGTTACGCCTTGACGATGCAGAAATGCAGACATCAAAATATACAGCCGTACGTCTAAGCATGAACGCAATGACACAAGGAATTATTCTAGACACAGTGGACAAAAGTACACGCATTATGAAACACGTTCGACAAGAAAACTCGATTAATGCATCAAATATATTATGAAACATACATAACTTACACCTGCTTGCTGTAAAAACGGCTTGGGCACAGCCCACCTGACGGTTTCAGAAAACGACGCTTTCCTTGCTCGGACGAGTTGAAGATCACTGTCGAGAAAATGATCACTGCACACTCTCTTAGCTATCAAAGAATGTGGGGGTGTGTTGTTGACATCCAGCAGCAGCGCGGAGACACCACTGCTTCAGTCGCTCAGGATTGTGTGTACGGTAATCTGTGAAAACTCACGTCTTTTCCTTGGGAAAATGTCTTTAGGTTTTAAAAGATTAAAACAGCCAGGATACGCACACGTACGGACCATTTTTAAAGAATAAACCGATAAAAATGCATACGTTTTCGTTCACAATACCATAACTTTTAAACGGTCGTCGTCTTCTTCTGTTATTTAAATTGCGGTTGGCAAACCAACTTTAAAGTGCATTTTCCGCCAACTATTTGGTTTGGAGTGTGAACGACAGTTGGCTAAAGGCTCACCAAAATCTATATCTGAATGTATATTTATCCTTCAAAAGAGAGCTATAATTGTTAATAAAACCACTTATAGAACACCACCAACTACTCCATTGTTTATTGGATTAAAGCATTAAAATTTAGAGATATTGTTGACTTTAAAACGGCACAAATTATGTATAAAATAAATAATCTGAACAGCCATCTACCAGTATTCAGTGTTGTTCCAAATGAGAGAGAGCAAATATCACTTAAGAGGAACATTTGTATGTAAAAGAAACATAAAAATACATTCTAAATATCACTGCATTCACTACAAAAGGAGTGAATGTATGGAACGGCTGCAGTGAAGAGATGAAATTATGTACAACCGATGAGTACATTAAAAAAATATTTAAACTTAAGCTATTAAATAAATATGAAAAAGGCCTCGAGGTGATAGTATTGTGCAATAGTGTAGTATTTGCCTGCATGTAGGTACTGCATTTTGTTTATGTGAATGCATGGTTTATGTGAACAGTAGGCAAGTTGATATACAGTCTATGTAAAGACGTATAGAGAAGCGTCAAATTGTTTTGTATCTAACTAAAGTATAAAAATAGAAAGGGGTACGACCTGGAAAGTTTGTATGAACGCTTCCACCCCTTTTTGAACATGGGAATTTCTTAATTTGAATAACCTATATCAATCTTTGGAACTTTGTGCTAAGAAGCACATTACCTTATTTAACTATTATTTTTAATTTTTATATATGAATGCATGATTTTCTTATTTCTCATGCTTTGCCTTACATGTTCAAAATAAATGAACTACTAATACTATTTCTTCAACAGTAGAAAAATATTATGATAGATGACAATCAATGGTGACAAAGTTCCAATCGCTCTTATAAAATGTTCTTTCTTTGTGTTCAGTAGAAGAAAGAAACTACTACAGGTTTGCAACAACTTGAGGGTGAGTAAATGATGGCAGAATTTTCCTTTTTGGGTGGAGTATCCCTTTAATTCCTGATGCACCCAGCGCTAGCCTAGTTAGCACAAATACTGGAGGTAAACGGCTCAAGCTTAGCCTGCTGCTCCCAATAAGTGACAAAACAACACCAACATTTTCTAATTTAAATGTTATCGTTTACATAGTAACAGCGTGTACAGAATAACAAGGTCACATGAGAGTGACACATCTGCTTCTCAGATGACTTGTCGATTAATTTAAATCGTTTATTTAATGATTTATGAATTCTCAGATGATTTTTACTTCGTATCAAACCAAAACCATATTGGTTTAAACCATAATACACAGACCAGGAACTTTGGAAGCAGATGGACAAGAGCGCGTCCCAGTAGAGTCGCGTGACAACCCAATACATTTATTGCCAGGGAGGGACATGGAGCCGGAACAACTGCAGATAGTAACCACCCTATCCATGTAATATTGTCACTAACGTTACATTCAGGATCTTGTTAATAGCCACAGTAGGCTAACGTTAGTCATCTAAAAACATAACGGAACACTTACCGCAGCCGCAGGTAATCCACTTTGTCCTGTCTGTAACGTTACTTTCGATGGGATGGCCGTATTCTTTAGCACGCGTTTCATGGTCCGTGTGCCAAATTCCATTCTTTCAAAATAGTCGTCCTCATTGAAATGTTCTGAGCAAACGACATTGCGCTTGAGGATGGCTGCCAGGTGTGTTCGATCCATGCCCAAAGCAAGTAGCCATAGATTCAACCGGTCTGCGTTTTTGTTGGAATTCTATGAAACATCGATGGTGTTACCCGGTCTCCCCTGTTTATTGTCAGCAGCTCTTTACAAAACAGCGAACACCCATGATTGTAAATTATGTATTTGATATCTAGTGATTGATGACCTCCAACTCTGAACAAACTCTCTGCCCCTCACCACGGCACGGAGCTTTTCAGGTGCTGCGAGCAAATCACTCCGCAGAAGTGATGTTAGCAGTGCTTCGCCTCCTCCTAGTATGTATACGGTTCAGAAGATGGCTGTATCTCTCAAGTGACCTTGTTATTTGTACAAACGCTATAACTATACAAATCACAACAATTTTGTCACTCACTGGGAGCAGCAGGCTAGATGGAGACGTTTACCTCCCTATTTGAGCTAAGCTAGGCCAGCGGTGGCGTGCCTAGGTACTACTTACCTCTGGAAGGAAGTGTTTCCCTGGTCGCGGAGCGCGCTCGCATTCAGCTCAGCAGAAGGTGGGTCATTGCTTTGACCAAGGCAAATGAAACTATAACACGCGAATTGTTTAAGTTATCGTTTTACTTTGTTTTATTAACGAGGTTTAGCAAAGACAGCTATCACGTGGCCCATACTATCAAAACGAATTATTTTATTCTTCTCGGCTAACGATCGAACTTCATGCACTGACTGAATAGATCAATTCTCACGAGAATGTGTAAAGTTACTGAAAAACCAAGACGACCATTTAGTTTCACTCACAAAGTAAACACCCTGTGGATATAAAATTGTCCTTCCATGGTGAATTATTATCAAAATGATTCAATAATGCATTGCACTTAAACAGTAGGCTGGTCAATGTTATACACAAAAAGCGATTGTACAGATGATGGTCTATCATCAAGTGTTTTATTTTACTTTACATCATGTCTAATAACAGCAGTGAATATGAACATATTTCTTGTTTCCTGACAAAAGTTATAGTGGGATACAGATTTTTTTCAGACTGTATTTTCGACCTGCCAAAATATGTATCCCCCCTCCAAAATCCACAGATGATGGCCTATCATCAATTGTTTTATTTTGTGAATACTTTACATCATGTCTAATAACAGCAGTCAATATGGACACATTTCTTGTTTCCTGACAAAAATATTTAATTTAATTGACCGAAATTATCCATTTGTTTTCTGACAGGGAACACATGGAACGATTCACCGCTCCACATTTTTGATTAAAAACCAACAGACTGATGAAAATGTGGGACATTTCTCAATATGCAACGTGTTGGACAAGGGGTGAAAATGCTGTGCGCTACAGCGCAAAGCGGGATGGGTATACACACAAGGGAGCGAAATTTCACTTGGACCACCGTGCCGCAAAGAAGAATTAGAATAAAAAAAGATGTGAAGGAATCAGGAAGTAAAGTACAGACATAGTGCATAGATAGGAATTTAATAAATATATATATATATATATATATATATATATATATATAAAACAATAACAATATTAAATATAATTAAATAAAATATTAAAAATAAAACAACATTTAAATAATGCAAGATAGTACAGTAATAGAAAATGTAGGCCCATATGAATGTACAGATAGGCCTATTTTATTTACAGGTGTCCGGTTAAAGATGCTATAGGCTACAGATGTAGGCTACAATTTTGAGATGTTATGTACAACAGGACAGTTATGAAAGAGTGTATAGTTATTAGAGTTTTATCTGTTCAGACTTGGAGGGCAACAGTTCAACGAGAAATTGGGATGTGTGTGTGGGGTCCAAAGTAATTTTCTTAGCCCTTTCATTACTCACACCCATGCTGTACCAAGCCCCGTAAGACCTTCGTTCATCTTCAGAACAGAAATTAAGATATTTTTGATTAAATTTGAGAGGTGGATCACTGCTACATAGGCTGCTAAGGGATCGAAACTTGAGGGCCCAGAAAGTCAATGAAGAAAATGTTTAAATATTCCATGTGACTACAGTGGCTCAACTATAAGTTTATAGAGCGACGAGACTTTTTGTACGAAAAAACAAACAAAAATAACGAGCTTTATTCGACTATTCCTTTTCTTCCTTCTGGGCCTGAGGACGAGAGTTCAAGAGATTTCCCATGACGCATGTGTGAGAACTCCGTTATTTCTCTACTTCTTCTTGTTCAATTCTCGCGCATGTGTCATTGAAATCTCTTGAACTCTCGTCTCAGGCCCACAAGGCTACAAAATAAAGTCGTCATTAGGGCCCAAGCCCTGAGAGGGCGCAGAGCCCTATTGTTTTCCTTCCGATTATTTTTTTTTTTTTTTTTTTTTTTTTTTTTTTTTTTTTTTTTTCTAGCGACTATTCGGGCACTTTTGAGGCCCTTAACATGCTCGAAAACTCTTGAAACTTTGCACACGGGTCAGAACCCGCGGCCATCAGAGCCGGGCTGAAGCTGGTACCCGGGCGTGGCAGGGCGGCTCGTCAGCGCCCCCTGGAATGGGGTCCGAACACCTGGTCCATAACTCAAACACACTTGCATGTAATAATATGAAACTCGGTACACATGTCGATAGCAGAATTTCATCTATACCTCGCGTTCTTGCTTTTTACCCCAGCCCAACAGGAAGTCGGCTATTGAGGTTTTTTTGTAAAACACACGCAATGAACTTTTAAATACTCCTCCTAGAGCTCTGATCCAAATTCGACGAAACTCGGTCAGCTAGAAGTCAAGACATTGAGGATGAAAGTTTGTGTGGGATTTTTGATATCTCGAACGGTTTGGCCGTGGCGAGGAAACGAAACTATGGCGAGAAACGTGAAACAGGAAGTGTGTCATAACTTCAGCATACATTAACTGATCTGGATGAAACTTCAGCAGTGCGTTCGCTGTAAGAGGACGATCACATGGATGTGACTATTGTGAGTCAAAGTTATAGCGCCACCAACTGGCAGCAGGAAGTGTGTCACTTTCAAAATGCTTTGAAATCACCCTCTTATTTTTACCCCGATTTGCTTCAAACTTCATCTGTATAATGTACATACACGGCAGATGAAGACCTATGAATGGATTCTTGATATCTTTGAAACTGTTGCCGTGGCGACGCATCAAACTTTACCATTCTTTTAGGATGCATTCTTTTAGGGATTCGAACATTTGTCCATAAATCAAACACACGTGCATGGATTAATATGAAACTCGGTACACTCATAGATCACATCAGGCCAAACAACTTTCGTGCTCTAAGTTTTACGACAGTTCAAACGGAAGTCGGGAATTATGTTTTTTTTTTTTAAATAATTGTCCTAGAAAAACATCAAATTACAACCCATGCTGTTACCAATCACCACCAAACTCAGTGTGCATGAAGTCAAGACATTGAGGATGCTATATTCCGGACGGATTTTTGATATCTCGAACGGTTTGGCCGTGGCGGATTTTTTTGACTAAAAAAGGACACATAAAGTGTGTTATAACTTGGTTAGTTTTACTGACAGTTACAAAACTTGCCGTGTATATTGTTCTATTCAAGCCAAACAACTTTCTAATTAACAATAATAATCTCAAACCCACAGAAAGTCAGATATTGTAGTTTGAATATGATCATGCTCTTTCTGAGCCTAGGCCTGTCACACAGTCTGTGTGTGTGTGTGATTGAGTCTTTTGACACACAGTCTCTGTGTGTGTGTGTAGGGGGAGGGGGCTTAATAATTTCACTGTGTGTCTGGCCTGCTAAAGTAAATACATTTCTTAAGCCTGGTATTTTTTAAATAAGTTTTTGTTTTTATTTTTTTATAAGTAAAGACATATAACCTGTTTAATTGTAGTGCATTGACAATAGTTTTATATAATTAGTGTATTAATTAAATTAACTTGGTCCATAAATCAAAAAGGAAGTGTGTTAAAACTTCTGCATACATTAACTGATCTTGATGAAACTTCAGCAGTGTGTTCGTTGTAAGAGGCCGATCACATGGATGTGACTATTGTGAGTCAAATATATAGCGCCACCAACTGGCAGCAGAAAGTGTTTCACTTGCAAAATGCTTTGAAATCACACTCTTACTTTTACCCGATTTGCTTCAAACTTCATCTGTATAATGTAAACACACGCCAGATGAAGAGCTGTGAAAGCATTATTCAATATCTAAGATAATGTTGCCATAGCAACGCATCAAACTTTAACATTCCTTTTTTTTGATGATTTTGAGTCTCTTAGCGGCTTTTGGGGCCCTTAATGGGTTTGAAAACTCTTGAAACTTTGCACACAGGTCAGATCCCACAGCCATCAGAGCCGGGAAGATGGTACCCGGAGTGTGGCAAGGGGGCTAGACAGCGCCCCCTGGAACGGGGTCCAAAAACTTGGTCCATAAATCAAACACGCTTGCATGTAATAATATGAAACTCAGTACACATGTTGATCTCATCGTTTCATATATTCATATATTCTCCTCAAGCCGGACAACTTTCTAATTTACACTCATGAGCTAGGACCCACAGAAAGTCAGATATTTTGGTTTGAAAATGTTGAGTGTCTCTCTGAGCCTACACTTCTGTATGGCAAGCCCTTTTAACATTTAAAAGCTAAGTTTGACTATTCGTAATTAACATTGTAGATATCAACAACGTCTTTCTAGTCGTAATTACATTTTGGATAGTTTGTATTATCATTTAAGATATCTGTAACGTAATTGTGACTAGTCGAAACGACAGATAGAGTATGGCAAAGCCGTTTTAACATTTAATCATTTTAACCTACTAGTCTCTATTTTCATGCTACTAGTACTTATTTTTTAGATACTAGTATCTATTCCATTAAGTACTAGTACTTATTCATTAGCTACTAGTGCTTATTCTTTAGATACTAGTGCCTTTTCTTTAGATACTAGTGTTTATTCTTTAGGTACTAGTACCTTTTTAAAGATACTAGTACTTATTCATTAGACACTAGTCCTTATTTATTAGATACTAGTACTTATTCATTAGATGCTAGTCCTTATTCATTACATACCAATGCTTATTAATTAGTTACTAGTACTTATTCATTAGATGCTAGTACCTATTAAATAGATACTAGTACTTATTCATTAGACACTAGTACTTATTTCAATGGTGACTAGTAACTATTCTTTTGTTACTAGTCACATTTTTTCCAGTGACTTCTATGGTGATCTGTCATTCAGATATCAACTATTCAGTTCTGACTAGTATGTTAGTATGTATTCCAATTGTGGAATACATACTAGTATGTATTCCAAAGCAGGGGTTACGTTTTTGCACGTCGTGCAGAATAACCCTAAAGGCACCAAGGTGGCGGTGCCACCGGCTTTATATATATATATATATATATATATATATATATATATATAATAAATATAGCTGCCGAGCAGCGATGAGGGCCAAAGCCGGCGTAGCTCGCCATCCCGGTGCCTTTAGGCACCGGGGTTGCGGTGCCACCGGCTTGGGCCCGCAATCGCTGCTCGCAGCATATTTTTTATGTTTTTCGCACAAAAAGTATTCTCATCGCTTGATACTAATTATAATTGAGCCTCTGTAGTCACATGGAATATTTTCTTCATTGACTTTCTGGGCCATCAGGATTTGAGATTCCTCAGGCATCCTATGTAGCAGTGATCCACCTCTCAAATTTAATCAAAAATATCTTCATTGTGTTCTAAGATGAACAAAGGTCTTAACAGGGTTGGTACAGCATGGGGTGAGTAATTATTGACTTAATTTCATTTTTGGGTGAACTAACCCTTTAACTCTTGAGGAATCTTGGAGGTTGAGCACTATCCGCTGCGAGTCGAAGGCCCTACAATTCCCACGCCAGAAAGTGATGCAGCTGACTGAAACACTCTATAGTATCTCAGTAACGCTTCCTTTTACAGTCCAGTTACCCATGTAAATACTATGTACTTATTTTAGTAACTACAATTACTGGGTAATAACTAGTACTAACCCAGAACCTACCCTGTTCCACGTACTTACCTTATATTAGCCAGTACTTTCTAGGTAAGTACACTGTAAGTACTGTACTGTAAAAGGAAGCGTTACCAGTATCTCTGTAGAAAGTGGTGAGGATGGGTGGTGGGGGGCTTTCCTTGCTTTCTTGGCACCACAGGAAGTGGAGATGTTGATAGGCCATCATCTGTGGAATATGGAGAGGGGGGTACCTTTTATACCAGGTTTAACTATGGTGTGAAAAAATCTCTATCCCACTATAACTTTTGTCAGGAAACAAGAAATGTGTTTATATTCACTGCTGTTATTTAGACATGATGTAAAGTAAAATAAAACACTTGATGATAGCCAGGCCATCATCTGCACACTCGCTTTTTGTGTATGACATTGACCAGCCTATGGTTTAAATGCAATGCAGTATTTTAATCGTTTTGATAATAATTCACCATGGAAGGAGAAGCTGGATTCAGAAACAATTTTATATCCACAGGCTGTTTGCTTCATGAGAGAAACTAAATGGTCTTCTTGGGTTTTCAGTAACTTTAGACATTCTCTTGAGATTTGATCAATTCAGAGCATGAAGTTTGATTGTTAGCCTACAGAAGAATAAAATGATTAGTTTTGATAGATGGGCCACGTGATAGCTGTCTTTGCTAAACCTCGTTAAAACAACAATAGTAAAACGATAACTTAAACAATTCACGTGTTATAGTTTTACATTTGACAAAGCATGGTCTGTTGAACGCGAGCGCGCTCCCGCAACCGGGGATACACTTCCTTTCAGATGTAAGTACCTTGGCACGTGTCGTGTCGGAAATGAGAAGGGTATGTGGTGGATACGGTGAATAAGCTTAACTTCACATAACATCTCATGCAATGCCAGCTCTACAAATAGAAAGTACACATACAAAGACGCTGTTCACATACCTCCGTTGAATGTGAAAACATAGGCACAGCTGATGATGTCAGTACTATGCGATCCTCTCCTTGGTTTGTAAAATCATCAGGGGAAAAATGATCGCTGCAGACCCTCTTCAACTTTAGTGAGTTTATGGGTGTGTTGATATCCAGCCGAAGAGCGATCAACCATAACTTCAAGAGAGAAGGATTTGAAATTGGGAATTTGTGAAACTCACCACTCCCGAATGAGTTCGCGCGAGCATACGTAATTGTTTTCTTTTACGACGGCTTAAACATCCCGGATACGCGCAAATTAGTACCATTTTAATTAGCCGTCTGTCTTACCTACAATCTCTGTTCTGTGTAAACAATGAGTGACGTACACGCTTGCGAGACACTTCCGGTGAGTAGTAGGCGAGTTAGAAGATTTAACCCTCCCCCTCTCGCGCGCTCTCTCTCTTTCACTCGAGAACGCGCATACCCAGAGCCATAGAGATGCGCGTATCCTCAGTACCCGAGACGCGCTTAATATGATTGCACATTTTTGAAATATGTTATTTAATTGTGAGTTTGGGAAGCAGTTTTTGAGATTTCAGGATTCCTCCATTCAAATAGACAGGACTTGGTTGGATGCACGAAATATTTCCAAATTTGGCCGCAGAATTAATCATTAAAGGGACTCCAGCACTCTTTTTTTTTCTTTTACTCTCTAGTAATGTAAAGTATGTATTCTTTTCTTTGGCATTCACACAATGGGCAAGCAGAAAATACATTTACTGTTCACTTGAGTGTTACAAACGAAATTTGTGAAAATGGTAACTTAGTCTACATTATTTACATACATAAGGTTACCTCAGGTCCTGGTGAAAAAACCATAGGCACAGCTGATGAATTCAATAATACTTTATTCCCTTGTATGGCTTTGAAATCACCAGGGGGAAATGGTCACTGCAGACCATCCACACTTTGAGGAACCTCATGTTGACATCCATCCGAAGAGCAAGCAACCATAACTTCAGTTGATCCGGATCAAACATTGGGAATCAGTGAAAAGCCAATCTTCCCAAGTGAGATTGCCCCATCTAACGTATTTTTTTATTATTTTTAAATCGGTTGAAACAAAGGAATAATTCACCCCATTACCCCATTGTAAATTAGCCCATGAGTTACTCACTCCCAAGTCATCCTAGGTGTATGCCATTATTGACTCTCAATAAAAAGGTACAAAAGCTGTCACTGGGGCTGTACCTTTTCAAAAGGTACACTTTTGTACCCAAAGGCTGCATATTGGTACCTTAGTGGTACATTTTAGCACCTAAAATGTACACATTAGCACCTAAAATGTACATATTAAAACAAAATATACATATTAGCACCTAAAATGGACATATTAGCACCTACAATGTACATATTACCACCTAAAATGTACATATTAGGACTTAAAATGGACATATTAGCTCATGAAATGTACATATTAACACTTTAAGGACCTAAAATGGACATTAGCTCATGAAATGTACATATTAACACTTTAAATGTACATATTAGCAGCTAAAATGTACATATTAACACCTAAAATGTACATATTAGCACCTGAAATGTACATATCACCTAAAATGGACAAAAGTTTACCTTCTGAAAAGGTACAGCGCCAGTGATCGCTTTTGTACCTTTCTTTCTGAGAGTGTTCTTTCAGGTGAATACAATCTGAGTTTTATTAAAAATTATCCTGGCTCTTCAATCTAATGGCAGTAAATGGCTGTTATGATCTATCCATCATAAAAGTGCTCCGCTCTGGGGAATTAATAAACGCCTTCAGAAGCGAAGCAATGCAATGCAATTCCTGACATCACCAGTTGCGTATGTTAGGCTTAAGCGTAAGTGTGGTGGTGATGGTGCAGTGGATAAGACACATGCCTTTGGTGTGAGAGACCCGGGTTCGAATCCATTGTGAGACACCAATGTGTCCCTGAGCAAGACACTTAACCCTTAGTTGCTCCAGAGGCGTGCGACCTCTGACATATAAAGCAATTGTAAGTCGCTTTGGATAAAAGTGTCAGCTAAATGAAAAAATGTAAATGTAAGTAGACTGCATTTGGCCGAAAGCTAGAATTTTACTAGTAATGTGTTAAATATTCATATTTTTCTTACACAAACTCAGAAGGCACATTTTTTTATATAACTCGTATTGTATTCGTCTGAAAAAAGAATGACAAACACCTGAGATGACTTGAGGGTGAGTACTTCCCATTAAATCATTCTGAGTGACTGAAGCTGTGGCTGCTGGCTGTTCAGTGGGATGTTAAAGGGATAGTTCACCCAAAAATTAAAATTAGCAGAGCTACAGTACAGTAATACAGACAGATATTATAGATTATAATTATAGATTATTATAGATTAATTATAGATTATTAAAAATCTAGACTATTATAGATTGTTTTGATCGTGGAAATCCATTAGCTACTAAGACTGTGTAGACTATAGAGTGCAGCATGGTTGAATACTGTGTAATCCCAATCCTCCATAATGCATCCGTCTGCGTATTCAGTACCTTCGTCCTTACTTTCAAAAAGTTTCTGCCGGTGAAATCAAATGCACTGTCACTGATCTGTGATTGGTCTGTTAGCGCATTAGGCCCAACCCCCTATGGGCGGGGTTGAAAGGGTGGGGACTAGTGCTTGTAGTCTTTACATAAATCCCCCCTCTTACACTTCCTCCTACAATGACGTAAAATTACCATTTTTACACGTAAAATGACCATTTTTACGTAATTGTAGGAGGAAGTGAAAAAGGTAATAGCAGAATTCTCTCGTCTCTGGGGAAAATGAGAGAGTGTTGCATGGCCATTCAATAGGGTTTTTAAAGGGTAACTAAAGGGTAACTCCTGGTCAGAGCCTGACTCCACCCACTGGCAATATTTGAAAATGCTGAAAAAGTGGGCAGACCCCAGCGGAGAAAAAGGGGACGAAATAGATGCTAAAACACTATCCTGATCGTTTTCAATACTCACAATTCCAAATTCCTGACTCGCTACAGTGGTTTTGATGACACAATATGGTTTTAATACTGCCAAGTGCATAGCTTGTGTGGTGAGCTGAAACCTGTGTACGTCACGAAGTGCGGAACATCCAATAGGAAAATTCAACTGCAGTAGCCACCTTTCAACCTGAAGAGGGCAGCACTAAGACGTTTTTACACCATACACTACAGTATATCGTAGAAATAGAACACTTTATAAACAAATGTCAAAAAAGTTACTCGAATCAATGACTGCTATTAATAAAGATCCATTCTGACAGATCATTAACTAAAAAAAGTTGGTTAAGTGTTTAGTTACTCTTTAACAATGGAAAGCTTAATGCAAATGCTGCCCTATAATACATAAAAGTGGTCCCTTTAAAAGTGGTAGTAATGTTGTTGTCTATGGGGGAGCATAATTTTATCCAAAATATCTTCATTTGTGTTCTCATGATGAACGAAAGTATAAAGGGTTTGGAAACAACATGAGGATGAGAAATTAGTGACAAATACATTTTGGGTGAACTACAATCTCCAAGAGTCACCAGCTAACACGGAAACCAGTTAACCCTGTAACACCAGCACCCGATGCCTTCCATTATGTGAATCACAGAGGGCCGCAGTTTTAGCTAATCATTTCTTTACTGTTCTACTGATAAAATAGTGAACTGATCTTGTCTGGTCCAGAGCCGTTGAAAAACAGAGTTCTGACACTTCCATAGGCCGCCATATATAATAATGCTATTATATGCAAGCTATTCAAGTGTCAACGTAAAAATCAGTGTTAATTATGCGTCAATATTTACCGATGATTGCTGCAAATACAGTTTCTGCTGTCTGCCCCGCTTTAAAATCATTGGCAACGCGGGTCTGTTTGGAACTATTGAGAGCTACACGAACCACGTGACAGCGTGGCGGCCGAGATCAAAGAGTGTCGTAACTCTCATATTTCACGGCTCTGGTCTGGTCATGTGACCTTTCACACTATTCACATGACATTAATTGATTTTAATCAAGTCGACAATCTGTTCTGTCATTTAAAGGTTGAATTTCTTGCCCAAAGCCAATTAACAACATTTTTAAAGCTTCCAGAAATAAGATCTTTTTTTCTTATTTCTGTATAAGAAACATTTTACAATAAAGTTAAATAAATACCTCATTTGGCTGAAAAAACAGCACAGGCACTGCTGACGATTTCAGAAATCGTTTTGACTTTCCATTCTCTGGCTTGAAATCCCCGGGTGTGAAATGTTCACTGCATAGCCTGCATCTCTTGATTTTTTCCACGGGTGTGTTGACATCCCAGCGAATAGCGAGAAGCCACAGCTTCAATCGCTCAGTATCATATACAGGGAATTTGTGAAATGTTACTCTATCTCCATTTGATGTCAGAGCACGTAATCTTGCGACTTTACATAATCTGAAGCATCCTGGATAGACGCACGAACGCACCATTTTAAGAATACAATAGATTTGTGCCTAAACGACTCACTTATTTTCGCTGTTACTATAAACAACGCTCGCTTCCGTGCTCGTCACTTTTAACCGGAGCTTACGCTGCTATATAGATATATAAAATACATAGACTTCTCATTGGCCTCATAAACTATGGCCTCATAGACATGTTTACACAGACACGAGGTTCACACACCGCCAGCGACAAAGCGACATGATCCCATTCCAGAGACAGTGATCGTTGGCGACAGAATGTGGGCGTGTCAAACGACATGAGCTCAGAAATGTCAACTTTATGCAAATGAGAAGGGATTTTTCAGTGGAGCTTCACGCGTCACTGTCTCGAGTTCAAGCAAGACCAGACGATTTCACTGTTTTTACATTATTTGACTGTAACCACATACATGGATGGAAAAATGATCCATGGAAAGAAACTGTCGACTGTCTTAGTGAGTTTAATTCATACATTTAACGTTCTAGTTCGAGTGTTTGTAATTTTATGACGCACGTTAGTACTGCAGTTTATTTTTTCCCCTGCGTTGACAAGAAAATTGATTGTCAAATTCGAATGACTATTTATTTAATAATTTATGACAGTATGAGTGAGTTGAATTTATTGATTGATCGATCGTTAATCTACTAGCAAATGATTTAATCCACTGAACACTTATGTGGTAATATAAAAACACTCTCCCAACAGCATACGGTTTCTTTTTGAATTTCGTTGTTGTGCACTACTGGGCCACCGTACTTTTTAGCCTTAAAAGTAATTTATTCCAAGTCAAATTAAAATTATATAGTTGTATCACTTGTGCTGGTATTGTGTACACTATAGATATGGCCACACTGTGCAGTCTACCATTAACATTAGAACGTCGAGAGCTGTCGAAAGTCGATTAAAATTAATCTTACCCATCGCAAACTTTACCATGTTTTTGGTGATCTCTTAAAATTAATGTGGACATGAAATCAAGAATGGAATTGCACCTTTCCATATTAAAGAGGGAGTTAACTTCATTTTAATTTCACTCATTTACATCTTTGTATCTCAAACCAGTTTCTTGCTTTTCTGACCTACATTTGCCATTTTGTAATGTACACAAACAGAATTTGTACACATTTATGTTAAAATGAGACTGCAATGCACAAATGCATTTCTGTGGAAAAGGCAAGCATGTAATTCTTTATTTGAAATGTCAACTTGTGAAGATACACCTAGTGTTGCCCATTGTACAGGAATTAAACCCTGGAATGGCAAGGTTGCAAAAAGAATGAAAGCCCTCATTCATTTTTACAATGAACAAAAGGTAGATATACCAGCCACTGTTTTTAATGCATGTTGTACAAAGATGCCGATAAATGTTATTAGTGTTTCATAATACAGAGAATGGGAAGTAATCCCTTTTTAAGATCACTTGTGTATAATGTGGCACTGTATAAAATTCAGCACTGTCCTCTAAATGTAACCCATACAACCAAAAGAAAAGAAAAGAAAAACTGTACAGCCTCGTAACTACTATAACATGGAAAATACAATGACAAAACACTTGTTTTCCAGTCCTTGGAATCACCATCAATATGCGTAAGCCAATACAATGGCATTCAGGTTGTCATCTTTGTAGAATTACACAGAGCCATCTGGGAGAAACGTTTCCCAGACACCTCCTTCACTCTGCAATTTTGATGTGCGCTTAAGGCGTGAGTCTCAGTTCACGGTCATGGTCTGAAATTCGATGTCACTGTCAGAATCGGATCTCGGTGGGAGTTTTGTCAGTCTCGAGGTGCAGTTCTCTGACAGTAAGGATGCGTGTGAGCATGCTGTCCAGAATCTCATCACTCAGCGAGGTGGTCGAGAACCACATGGGACTGCTGGGTACACAGGAGCGCTCAGGGCTCAGGTAGAACTGGGTCGTGCATTGCCTCACACTGGGTGAGCTGGAAGAAAAAATACGAGTGTATTATAGGGCAGCAATAATATTCCCTTATTTTCGAATGCATTTACTTTTTTAGAAAGTTCAAAAGAAAAGCATTTATCTGAAATAAAAATATTTTGTAACAAATTATTCAAAAGTTTGGGTTCAGTAAGACTTAAAAAAAAATAAACTTTTGTTCAGCAAAGATGCATTCAAAAGTTACATATTGTAAAGTTGGTTTTCCAATGTTACAATCCACTCAGCATTTTCACTAGCTTCAATTTCAACGTGCAAAAAAACTGCATTTAGTTTTTTTTTATATCTCATAATTTGGCAGCAGGTTTATTATGCTGCAGTCACTTAAGACCTGATGTACTGATCCATTATACCATTTCACATGCGTTTTCTTTTTCAACCGTTTATGTTCATTTAAAACATAACTGACTGTGTTTACGTGAATACTCGTCAAGACCGGCGTTTTGACATTATTTTGTGTGTATTTGACCGTTTAAGCACATTAAGCAGCGAAGAGAACTCAATTTAGGATATCAATTTAGATATCTTTATTTGCGCACAAAGTGCAGCTGGTATAATGTATCTATTCTGCAAAAAATTAGTATTGGAAACGTTTCAGACATTTCTATATATATGTATAGAATTTTTATTTTATTTTTGGTAACACTACATTGCACATAGTTTATTTCAGGTGCATTTTAAAAGACTACAATTGAGATATACATGCATCCATAGGTATTTATATATACAAAATAATTATATACAGCACACATAAATATGTGATGTGATCTGGAAAACCCACCACATGGTGAAATTTGACATATTACAGGTAACCATATTAAAGCTGGGTTCAAGCCCTTTCCAAATCTGTTTTTATTTATTTTATTGGTTGTCTGTAACAAAAGTTATGGTTATCTTAAATCAGCTGATCGCTATGATTTTCAGAAACAGAATTTTGAGAAAAACAGGTTTAAATAACTGTCACATCCTGCTCACGCGACGACTGGCGCTCCCTTTTTTATTGCCTTTTTTACATTTCACATATTGAAGTAATCATCATAGATTGGGTATCATTCTAATGCTTACAAACTCAAAATTCATCCTGTGAAAACCGTTTTGAAATTGGACGATTGAGAGGCGAGCAAGGTCTTTTAGACAAGCAACTTCAAACTCTGTTGTTCTCTTGTGCTCCGCATTCATACCACACGATAACGCTGGATAAAAATCAATAAATAAATAACTTGCATGCCGTTGTAGTTCACCCAGGTTTATTCTGTTATGTGGTTTATTTTGATAGGTGAACTGTCTTTGTAGTGTTAAGAGAAGGACAGCTAAACGGAAGATTTGTGTTTCCCCTCCGCTCCGCCTGCGTGCATGTTATTAAAGTGAAACGCAGTCTTTTCAGCTGGTCATTATAAATCGCTATTTTTCTGCCAGTAAACTAGTGAATTTTCCCAAGTTATATTCAGATGATAAACAAGATGTTATAGAATAATAATTTTAATAAAAAACAAATTGACAAAAAACTGACATTCAGTCTATTTTAGACTTTACTGAAAACGTTCCAGCGCGACATCCGACGGGTTTTCCCAGATCGCATCACATATTATGTAAGCACAGACTTTTATTTTGGATTATTTTGGATTGGATTTTGGACAATTAACTTTTGCACAGCCCTATATATATAGCAATTCAACCCACCAAAGTGGCTAGTAGGAGTGACTGTTACATGCCACCGCTGAAATCCATCTGCATTTGGAGGGTGTTAATGTCAAGCGCGTGTGTGTTTATTAATGTATGTATGTATGTATGTATGTATGCATGTTTGTATGTATAGCTGTCATTTCACATTTCAAACATACCATTTTGAGATATAGAATTCATACAGCCTGACAGGACAGCGGAGAGAGATTGTCAAAATTTTCCTTTATCTCATATATAGCGTCACTGTCATCATCATCCTCTTCCTTTCTTTTCTTTGCAGGGACGCCATCTCACATTGAGCAAAAACAAATGATACACCCAACAAGAACGCAAAACACACAATCAGGCTATGATGGTATGGCTGACCACTGACCAGAGCTTGGCTCATCTTTGGGGGATAGAAACGCAAACAGGCCATTTTGGTGCTGCCCTTGCTTCGAGAGCAGCGGACGATGTGGCCGAGAGAGGAGGCGACGGTGCTGCTTCTACATTCTTGTAGTTGAAGAACTTGGTGAAGAAATAGAGCAACGTGTTGAGCAGCACGCTGGGTGAAAACGCTCCCAGCTGCTTACAGTCCCACAGATACTCCTCCTCCACACGAGAATGAACATAACCTGCACAAACACACACAGGCGTTAGTAACACAACAGAGAAACACGCCAGTCTCAGTGTTAGTTTCTTGAAATACTCACCAGTGGGTAAAATAGTTGGTTTCCATCCTTTAAGTAAGTTGGTCATTTCATGGCAGAATTTGGTGTAGAAGAGATCCGAGAAGATGTTCTCCATCCGATTGTTCTCAAACAGGAACTGTAAACATGATCGAACAAGAGCCAATTAAACTAAATACAACATGACTGAATGTGTTGAGCATGTGTGATTTCTTCTCGTCTCACCTGCTGGATGCCCAAGCAGAGGTAATAGATGCTATCAGGGCTGTACTTCTCTCCGTTGGGTCGACGAACTTCAGGAGATGAACTTGCAGAGGCCGTAGCTCAGTTCAGCCGTGCAACACTTCAACAGGTCCTCCTTTATTGTCATAGTACGCGCTGTGGATGAAGGACAATGAGTTTGATGCTTAAATGGCATGTTGAAGATTTTGTAGCTTATCTAAAGCATGATGCAAGCAATGGTAAAGTTTACTGGTTCAATCCTTCTAAATGCATATAGTCAAATAAATATATATAACTTGTGAAACACATTAAGCCATTTTTATGAATAATTGTTTTAAATTGTGAAACTTTCTTTTGGGGATAATATGTTGGGTATACATCAAACTGAGACCTACAGCCAAATTTGGGAGTCTCCATGTTGGGTTGGGCGTTCCTCCAGCACACCCAGTCTCTCCAGGCATTGACTGCATACTCATGTTGCAGTTTGGAGAGATTCGAGAAGTTGTCTAGAGCCGGTTTAGCTGGAACCACTGCTGCACTCTTGCGGCCCTACACACCAATAAACACAATCAAACATGTAAGACAAACATGTCTTTTGGACCTTGAACCGTTTAGTTACCAGTAAAGAGCATTATATGGAGAAAAATCCTGGAATGTTTTCATCAAAAATCAATTAATTGATCTTAATTCTTTTCGACTGAAGAAAGAATGACATGGATATCTTGGATGATATGGGGGTGAGTAAATCATATATTTAACTCTGCTATCTTTTTCTTCTGATCATCCTTGAGATGGTTCTACACCTTCTGAGTCCAGCTGTGTTAGATTATAGTGATTGGACTTGATTAGGAAAGCCACACACCTGTCTTTATAAGACCTTACAGCTCACAGTGCATGTCAGAGCAAATGAGAATCATGAGGTCAAAGGAACTGTCTGAAGAGCTCAGAGGCAGAATTGTGGCAAGGCACAGATCTTGCTAAGGTTCCAAAAAATTTCTGCATTAAGGTTCCTAAGAGCACAGTGGCCTCCATAATCCTTAAATGGAAGACGTTTGGGACGACCAGAACCCTTCCTAGAGCTGGCCGTACGGGCAAACTGAGCTCTCGAGAGGAGAAGAGCCTTATGCCAAGTTCACACTACATGATTTTAAAACGTTGGTCTGAACTGTGCGTTTCACACTACATGACTTGGTCTCTAGTGAAATCAGAGTGTTCAAGTTGTTTAGCTGTTCACACCACACAACACAACGTGATTGATCCACAACAGGAGGTAACTCACTACACGAGCTGACAATGCACTACATGGAGATACACCCACGATCGGATGATAAGAGCAAGCTGTTTCAGTACTATGGTACAGTCTAAATCCTGAAAATAATCAAATAAATAACAAGTTGACAACAACTCTGGCACCCAACGATTCTATCATTGTCTACAAACCACGTTTTGTCATGAAAAAACACGCAATAAAACAAACCATAAATGACGCGAAACAGCACGTGCGCCTATACGCAGCGAAGAAGAAAACACAACACGTAAATAATGGTCAGACAGAAACTAGTGCTGCAAACTGTTTGCGCGACGATCTTCTGCTCTGAGGAAAAAATGCAAAAAAATAAATAAAAACTAAGATTTACCTGGTGTCCTCAACCCATGCGTTGCTATGATTGGCTGTACTCATGACATCACCGAGGTTGAGTCGCGCGACGGCTCTGGATATCTAGCAGGCTCAGATATTTTTCTGGGCTCGGCGACGCATCTGCGACGCATCTGTGAGGCATCTGCGAGGCATCTGCGAGCGTTTTTGCTGCGTTGTTGGCTCTTTCATACTAACAGATTGGCGAGTGTTCATTGTCCGCTAATCGCCCGCGATTTGCACGCGATTACACCCTGACCTGTCGGCGAGCTCGCGATCTGCAAATCGGGCATAAATCGGGCTTAAAATCCTGTAGTGTGAACTTGGCATTAGTGAGAGAGCTAAAGAAGAACCCAAAGATGACTGTAGCTGAGCTCCAGAAATGCAGTGAACAATTTAATGTGAAATGTTGAGAATAATTAAAGGGGTGATGAACTGAGAAATCAAATTTTCCTTGAGCTTTTGACATCTGAAGAGGTCATCATATTATAAGAATATCCTGTAAGTTTCAGAACTGAAAACGACCTTGTTAGTCCAATAAAAGCTTTTATTGACACCAGCCTCAACAAACGTCTCGTTTTTGAAAGTGTGGAAGTATGACGTCAATGACGCTAAAACCCCACCCGCTCATCAATGCCTACTTCAACACGGCCGGTTTAGCCCCGCCCACCGATTCACGCATTTCACGCATAGGTAAACAGAAAGCATACCTCGTGATAAACCGGAGCGAGCTACCAGCAATAAACATTCTGTTGACAAAATGTTGTGCCGTGCCTGGCTGTGGAAGAGACAGTCGCTGCATAAGCTTCCTCTGGATTCCAATATTAGGAATGCCTGGTTACAATTTGTTTTTAATGACGTTCCTGCACATGAGTGTAAAACATTATTCGTATTTTCGCTTCATTTCACCGAGGATTGTTTTCTGAACAAGACACAGTTCGAGGCTGGATTTGCAGACCGATTAAGAGTAAAGAACGGGGTCAAACATGTATAGGCGAATCATTCCGGTTGCCATTTTACAACAGTGGTTTTCAAAACAATCCCTCACGTGCACCCACCGAAACCAACGACAGAGCTGAAGCTCATTATAATATGCAAAACTGTTATCCACTCACAGCAGTGGGCGTTTACTTCCTAGTCTTCAATGCGATACGCCCGTAAAATCCGAGCATTTTTCAAGTAGGCTGAAAACTAGGAAAGAAAATAGCCCAGAACTTATTCATTTTTATGTTTTTGAATGTAAAAACCAAGCGAATGTCATAAGTTGACCTCAGACAACAAAACAAAAACATTTAAAAAGCCAGTTCATGACCCCTTTAAACAGTAGTTGTCTTTACCCGTTTCTTCTGAGGGAGGGCTTCACGTCCTCTCTTGCGAGATTTGCGTTTACCAGTATCTGTCGCCTCCTTTTGCGTTTTCCCTCTGAAAAGTTCAATGCTCTCTGAAACGTGAAAGGATCAAGATTAGTGCAGTCAATGGATTAAAAATGAATTGCAAATCTTTCTGTAATAAAAACGTTAACGTTTGGTGTGATCAATCTCTTTTAAATATATTTTTTATTGTAATAATTTCACATTTAATCTCCAAAGTAATGTAGAAACAAAGACAGTAGGTCTATATTTTAAATATTTGATTTAATAAAGATTAATAAAGGAGATGTTTTAGAATGCAACAAGAGCGCTCGTGCTTGGCCGTGAGCTTGGAAGGACATGGTCGGCGTGTATGCAGACTTTTGTTTCAAGCGTGCAAGTCACTTGCACATGTGCAATTGTACGTGTACAGTCCACACAATCACAACATTTTCTTATTGCGATGACACGAAGAAAATCAAATAAAATCGCATGCGTTAACAGCCCTAATAATGATACATGAAACATGAATGGAAAACAAACAACTTGGATTGTGCGTTTCTACTTTTGTCCTAGGTAGAAGCTCTTACCGACTGGGTAATCCGCCTCCAAGTCCATCTGTGGCTCTTCTGCTGAGGTAGGGACGGGGATCAGTGTGGCAGATCTGGATGGAGGAAGTCTTTCAGTCTCTGGGGGTTGATCCCATGTCTGAGCTGAAGACACCGAGTCCTCCTCCCAACTCAGATTGTTTGACAGGGCTTCCAGATCAAGGTCCTCCATTATATTTTCAGCCTGATCTGAATAACAAAACAAAAGGCTAGTGAACAAAAAGAAAACAAGCAGACAAATTCACTTTTCGGAAAGAGGGGTGTTATATAAACAAGGAAATAAACAGAGCGTTACTGACAGACTGGGAAGAGAGGAGCTGCAACAATGTAAGAAAGGTGAAAAATAAAAACCATCAAATTGCTCCTAATTTACCAACAGATGTGATGCCTTTCTCCCTCTCTGTATCTTCAGCCACCATCTCCGCCATCATGATGAGGTCGGCCTCCAGAGGGTCATCTGGGATCTTCAATTTGATTTCCTGAATGGTCTTCACAATGCGCTCAGCGCTGTCCAGAGTCGTGGGGAAGAACAAGGGCACTGGAACCTGCATAAACAGACAGAGATGGGAGTCTATAGGTTGCCTTCAAATTTAATCTACGATATGCAATTTACTTTAATTACAACGGTTTGGGTTTCAGTTTGCCTAGTTTTCACTATTATCTTTAATATTTCCCCCCTAAAGTGTTTTTGGTATCAAGACTTTTTTAAATGAGTGAAATTTCTCAGTTTAGTGATATTTTAGTCATAATACTAGTTATGTTTATTTGACATTTTATGAGTGATAAACATTTAGTTTAGAGTGCTATGTTAGTTTATTATGTTTTATTTCAGTAATTATTGATGCATATTGATTTTGGTAGCAAACATGTATAAAACTAGCCTGGGTTTCCCCATGCTGCCTTGCCACAGCGCGATTTTATTCACGCTGCTAGGCAGCCTGGACACCATGAACCAAATTTTCCCCTGAAATAGGGAACCAATCACAGAACGGGGAGGGAGCGGCAAGACGATGACGACGTATATGCAACACACCGAAGCAGTTTGTTTAGATCCATGGACCATGGTAGTGGACGCGAAGTTATCTTCTGATGCAGCCTAACGTTTGACATTAAACATATCGGCTCAACTGATTTGCAGAGGGGGGATTTGAAGGTGCCATCTTGCATTTAAAATCTAATCATATTCCATATTCCATAACAGATGGGGGCAGTATACCTCCAGAAATTGAGTTGTGCCACGGCCGCGCGCACTCTCACGTCTTCAAACAACACAAGCGAGCGCTGTTTTGCTCTCTCTTTCTCCGCACATATTATTCAAATAATTTGACACGATAGTAAAAGGTTGGAAGACCGCAATTTCACGTGGAGCATTTGGAGATTTTTAGAGATCAGAGACTCAATGAACAACATCTCAACACTAAATGATGAAGACCGTCTCATAGACGCCTGTCTCAAACACAAGCTGGTGCATTTCGACGTCTCGACGATATGGGAAAATAAAACCCTGGGCAATCATTTGAAGTGTATGGTATTCGTTTTGTTCATATTACACTTTTATTGTTAGTTTGAATTAATTTGAAAGACCGCATTGGCTGATGTTGATCAAGCTAGCACCATTCAGAGCTGCCAACTCACGAATTCACCGTGAGACACGCAATTGACACTTAGCAAGCAGGTCAGTTAAGCTCTCAGATTCTGACAATTTTATTACGCAATTCAAACAATAAATACCGTTTTGGCACTTGTACATGTTACACCACAGATCCCTAGCACACGTGAACCGATCATCTCTACTAACTAATGGAAAAAGAACATGAACACTGTTGAAAGATACAGTATGCTACAACTTAGCAAAATGTATTCTTCATGCATAATGTCAACCAATCATTTTTTGAACTCTTCTTTGAACTGAAATGTAGCAGTGATGTATTTCCACATGACTGACATCAGGACAGGTTCAAGTACACACACACAAGCTGGCGCGACTTACTCGTGTACTGCAGTTTGGCTATTCATGATGTTGCGCGCCGCATACCGCCTCCCATGGCCGAAACTGGTATTATCGACACCTGATGGGCCAGGGCTAGTAATTTAGCATGCTAATTTAGGTTTATATCTTGGCAGCACTATAACTTGTCAGTTTTTTTAATGACATCATTGCACTTATTTCTTCTCATTCTTTTGATGCGTGTAGCTCATTTTTTGGATATTTATACCTCAATTATTCCATACGGCACCTTTAAAGCGGTTCCCTTTTACTGGTGATTCACTTTTTAAATTTTTTTAAAGCTTCATATAACGTTAGCCTTTTTTGTTAATCACATATTTTACCATTTCATGTGTTTTAACAACTAACTAGATTGTGCTGCTAATATGGACGCAGTTGTTCACTCCGGTATAATCAATTTAAATCAATAAACTCCTTTTTCAATCAATATTTTGTGTCAAATTATTGATTTATTTTGTAGGAAGCCATGTTATAAGTGGGAAAATGTATAGGGAGGCGGTTGTTACAGCGAATACAACCCCTTCAGGCTGATTCAAAACCCTTCTGCTTCGCGTTAGAGTTCGTGGTGTTGTATTCGCTATAACAACCGTCTCACTATACACAATCCCTTACTTTTTATTTATTTATTTCTATGAGGGCTGACAAGACAAAATAAGGACCGTCAAGTGTTTAAACAGGACCTTTCACTAACATAATGACGCAATGATGTGCACTTGCTAGCTTGTTTCATTTACGTGTTCTCCGAATGCTAAAGATGAGCCTCGTCTAGCTTCCAAAGGAAATGAATTGGACGGAACCCGTCCTGCAAAAGGAAGTATCCTTGACATTGAGAAACACGTTTTGTGTATACATAAATCTCTGACCCATCGTCGTCTTCATAGTCTAATTTTCTGTCGCTCTACATACGTCATCTGGTATCATTGAACCGATTGGCTATGAGCTACGTACAGGCGCATTTGATAGACATTCGTAGCACCCAATAATACGTCTCTGGGCAATCGTAAACCACGCCTCAAATACGAGAAAATGAACATGTGGTTCCCAGGCCACGTCTCATTCTCAATGGTAGGTGGTCTGGCGTTAGCCAGGCTAGTATAAAACTATAATAGTTTCAAAACTCAAAGATGAAGATAAGAAAAGGGAATAACCGGAATATACTCACTGGTAGCGGTAACCCCACAGACTTTGGGGTGTATTGTGTGTAGAGATTCATGGGAACCGGAACATAGACTGGCACTGGCACAGGAAGCACAATCACAGAAGGTCCATCTAGAAGACAACCGACATGCACAACATGTGAGTGACAAAACATGCAATTCCCACTATAGACAAGTCTACAACAGTGCTTCCTAGTACCTGTTTGTGTGTTCATGTCGCAGACATTGGGTTTACAGGATGTGCCTTTGTTCTGACAAAAGGGTTTACAGAGTAGTGCCTTGTTTTTCAGGATTCGGGGTGGTGGAACAGGAGCCTTTACACTGTCTGTCTGTGTGCTGGCCGCCTGGGGTAAACAGAGAACGACTGATCAGTGGTTGATTTTTATACACATTTCAAGAGGAGCTTTTATTTAGATTATTGACATGACCAATTACAGTGCTGATTGCCTACACAATTCTAGAACAAATAGCCCATAACCATACCCTACACCTTAAAGAGGCTACATGCGTTTTCCTGAAATTTAAACTCACGACTGACACCATGTGGTCCAAAAACAGAACTGCTCTCCCTTTCAGCTCGCAGCGCGCACTCGTACGTGCACACGTCATCCGCTACAAGGAGGTCAACATTATGTTTACAGAGGTAAGAACAGTCAAATACATATATTGTTTGAGATAAGTGTTCTGCTTGCAACTTGAGTGTAGGCTACTTGCTGACTAGCGGTGGTGGCAGAGTGATCTGAAACGTTTAACATGAACGCGCTTGACGTCACATCCGCAGACAGCGCGGGAAAAGTCCGACCCGACAGAAAATAGGAAAAATAGGATACAGGCTTATAGGTGCACCCACTGTGAGCGGACAAGGTGTCAGTATGCTCATCGGGAGATGTTTGAGTCATAAATGGTAAAATAAAAAGGCTATTGTTACGTTTATTTTGGGAAAAAGCTGCATATAGCCTCTTTAACCGATGACAATCAGCTGTAGGGTGGGATTGGCACTAAACTGGTTGAGGGGGGATAGGGGTAGGGAGAGCACAGTCTATCGACAGTGAAAAACTCACATTTACAGAAATTTTTGCAGTAGCAGCTGGAATAGAGCCTGAGGAAGCAAAAAAAATAATTGTGAGAGATAACACAGAATATTTGAATAGTTGCTTAGTTTAACAAACAAGGGAATTCCATGCCATAAACATCCAGTGAAAACAATTATGTAACTGGAAATGTGTATGGCACCAATATTTCTAGAATCCCTAATTCTTGGTTCAGATTACACTATTTTAGCCTGATTTTGGCACGACCCTTTTGACGTAGGGTGTCGTGGGATTTGTAAACGACAACGGGCCTCGGGACGCAAGATTCGATTCGTATCATCTCGTATAGTGTGTCATAGTGGGCGACAACTTACGTCTGTGTCTTCGATGCTTCACGACAAAGACTAGAATGTTTATTTTTTTTAATAGTTCGTCCACGGCGGTTCCATCAAATGTTTGAAGTTGACCAATAGGAGCACAAGCTTTTCCGTACACAACTTTCAAAAATTGCGAAACGAAAAAGAGACTATGGTGCTAAAACCATATGGTGTCCTCTTCGTGCAATCCAGGAATCGTGCCCATTGTCGGGTTGTCTTTCTTTTTCTGAACACAGAACAGCCAATACAACACTCACCGCTTCATCCATTGTTTGTTTACGTTTGTTTCCGGAAGTCACTAGCTACTAGTTTTGCCTTTCTCAATGACATCACGCACTGCGTTAAAGACGGCACGCGATGACTGGTCAGGAAGCAACGTGTAGTCCTGACATGTTTCCCATCCACAAGAAGATTTTAGGAGTCAAAATCGTATAATTGGACACAGTGATTATCGTGAACAGACAAAAAAAAACGTGTAATCTGAACCAGGCATTACAGAGATAGATAATCCGATAAGTATTTTCATGTTATAAAAAAAGAGACTAAAAATCGATATTTACAACACAAGTGAATTTTGCTATTGCAACATCACATTATCAAAAATGTATATTCCTTGTGAGATAGGCTAAAGGTTACAGTTAACATTGTTATTAAAATAGAGCTATTTAATGAAATGACTACAAGGGGAATGTGCATGCACAACAAAAGATGCAATGTGCATGACTTAATTTAAATAGCTAATTTAATCAAATAAATAAATAAATAATTATATATATAACTAATATAAATAAATAAGTATACATAAATTACTAATTCAGTAAATATTACTGATAAATTAAGATCTCTAATGTTGACCGATAACCATTATGGTATTGATATACTGTGCATAGGATAGTGAGGATAGTCACCTTGCAGAACAATGTTTCCTAAAACACACGGCTGTCCATTGGATGCACTTGAGAGTGAAATAACATTGTCAATGACCGGTGTGGCCTCTTTAGTGATCAGGGATGTGCGATTAACTGTAGCTTGAGGGGCTGGAGACGGCACTGGGCTTGTCCCTGAGGAAACCAATCATCAAAAGATGAGATACAAACATAAAGAGAGAGAAAAAAAAATTCACAAATATCTACAGGTAGACATACCTTGTGTGGTCAGAGTTTTGCTTCCAGGTCTGACTGGCCCAGTGATGCCCTGCAGACTGCAAAAGAACATCAAGCATTGCAAGGTGCAGAAATGCTTAATCTCACCCAGCCATTTCACGGTCTCTCTCATCATCTTGGCCTGCCTGCACATGGAGCACTTTATTTCCTGTCAGAAATGTACTCGCTGTTAGTTTAAAGCCACAACCACGGCATAATGTCTTAATTGTAATGTTGCAGTTCTCAATAATAATAGAGTTCAAATATTACCTTGCGCATTAATAAGGTATGTTGTTGTAAGCATACGCTCCCACAGAACTCCTCCTCTACTTTATCAACAACTTCAGTGACTACAGTCTGAGAGGAGCCACTACAGTAGAAGCAGTTGCGACAGTGTTTCTTCCCCCAGCGCTTGACCAGGTCATGCTTATAAAGTAACTTGCATCCTGAAGAGAGATGTACGAAAATTAATTGTCACAGATTACATAACTTATTATTACGACATGCATATACGAATCAAAAAGAAAACAAATGGTATGCAAATAATATCTTAGTTTTGCTCTTGGCACATACCCTCACTGCAGAAACAGCGGTCAATCTTGTTTATCCTTTTCACCTCCTTAACAACTTTATCGATCTTGCAGTACTCACAGCGAGCCATGACATTGTTGATCTGTTTGAACTCCTCAACACAAGCGGGAGTGCAGAAAGCATACATTTTTCTCTGAAAGGTCAGGAAAGCATGCAACCAATCAGGTTTATGGTCACAGTTGAGTAGCAATTATACAGAAAAACAAACTACTGATCAGATTGTTAAAGGGATCGTTCACTTTGAAATAAATTTTTGGTATGTTTTAGCTCACCTCAAGGGCATCCAAGATGTAGGTGTCTTTGTTTCCGCAATATTTCCAATTTTGATATTTTTAAATTGATGGCCTAATTGTGCGTTCACACCACCGCCGGCGAAGCGTCAAAGTGGCCGGAAGTCATTCATTTTCAATGAGAGCCGGCGCAAGCTCCGGCGCGTCTTGGACGGTGAGAGCGGCGAGGAAAGTTGAAATCAGTTCAACTTTATGGTAATGAGCAATGACGCGGTTCGGCGGCAACCAATCGGAATGTAGAAGTGTTCCATTTGAGAGAATTCCAGAGAACGCAGTCCTGTAAACTTTGGTTCCAGCCACATTAGTTCCCAAGCAAAATAGAGAAGGTTGATCATTTGAATTTGATAAGAGGGCACGCAGCACTATTTATAGGCAAGATTTTCGTGCTAGAACACTTTTTCAGCGGGAATGCAAATTATAATAGCACTTAACCATGAACACAAAAGCCACACCACACACATATGACTTTTAATTTGATTATTTCATTAGCAAACATGTCACTATAATTTTAAAGTTGTTTCCATCGATCAATTTTCTGCAAAAATGACGACCGACATGCTTGTTTGCTTTGTGGCTCCTTTAAATACCGTTTTAAAAAAAAAGTCACAAATTCGATCTACGTCAGAGCATCAAGAGCGTCCATGAATCTTTCCACGGCGTCGTTCACTCTCGCCGCGGCAGTGTGACGTACGGTAAGACATGAAACGAGTGGTTGGTGTAAGAAACGAACCGTATTTATATCGTTTTTATCTCTTGCAATCACAGCCACGTCCAAGTGATCTGAGCGCGCGGGTGCTTTGTGGCTGTGGTTACAAGGGGTAAAAACAATATAAATACTGTTTGTTTTCTCACACAAACAGCTCGTTTTGTGTCTTAGGCCATCAATGTGTACTTACAATTACGAGTCATTAAATCATGTTTAATTTGGACTTGGTGGTGATGATAGACCTCCATTATATGACTAATAGACATGAACGATTTGACCTAAAAATATAAAAATTGAAACTACTGTGGAAACAAAGACTCCTACATCTTGGATGCCCTTGAGGTAAGCTAACACAACAAAAATTCATTTCAAAGTGAACTATCCCCTTAATTATACACTTCACAATGCAAACAGAAATGTTTGATGATGTCAGCAGTTATATCAGTTTCAGCCAATAAAAGACTCTAGATTGTGACCTGATAAATGGCCACTATATTAGTTATTGACGTCGAAATAATAATTATCGGTATATCTTGAAAAAAAATATCTGTGCAAATTGTTGCATGCCATTCCAAGAATTCATTACACCTGTAAAATCATGAACTCCAATTATGTGAAATATTTGGTTTATTAGTTGCAGTCTACAGCAGTGAACAAGAGTACCTTAAACTCCAGCAGTTCTGGTCTGTGGAAGAACGAGCTCACACACTGAGAGCAGGGGATCTTGGTGACTGTCTGCAGCGGACCACTGGGAGCGCTAGTCGTTGAGGAGCTGGACTCGGATGAAGCAGGTTTGGGAGCAGCAGGTTTTAGGGTAGATGTGGTATTTGTGGTGGAGGTTATGGAGTTTACCTGGTTGTTTGGTTTTGTCTTACTGAAGGAGTCCTGATCAAAATCAGAAAGTGAAACATTCAAATATCTCTACTTCTACGATTGACACATTATGAAAGACTGATCTGCGAAAGCACTAAACTCTACCTGATATGATACTACGCAGGAAAAGGAGCAGAAGTTCTGGATGGTTCCGTCAGACATGGCTAGATGATACTGAGGAGTTAGTTTCATCTTGCAGCTGTTGCATTCCACTGGAGCGCCTTGTTTGAAGGAAAACAAAAAGGACATGAGTATACTTCCAAAAGAGAAGACCACTAAGAATGTGTTTACCACTAAGATTGTGTTACCTGAAGAACTGACAGTCTGAACTTTATTGGCTGTAACACAGGAAGTGGAGCAGAAAAGCTCTCGGATTCCCTCTGCGCTCGGACTGTACACCATTTCTGAAACCGGGCGCATGGTACGACAATTTTTGCAGGAGACAGGCTTCAGACTCCTCTACAAAAGGAAGATCAATTGATTTAATAATGACTTCCCACAAAATAACCAATATATTTACGTATTCCTTAGCCGTTACCTTTTTGAAGGCTAGGAGGCAGTTTTGTTTGCAGAACTTCAAAACTTTTTCCTCTATCCGCAGAGACAGACCCTGAGTGTCTGTGCCATAGCAGTATCCACCACAGTTCACACAGCTGTTCATGATCAGCTTATTGGAGGTGCGGAACTGGTTGAAGCAGCTGTCGCTGCACAGTTTTTGGATGGAGCCCTTGAAGTTCACTTCATGAGTGTAAGTCTATGAGAAATGCAATTGCAACAGCAAACTTTTAACACTACTGAACTTTATTTTTACATGGATCTTATAAGGCAGCCACAGAAACGGTTACACAATTGTCACAGGCAGAAAAAAACCCCACTATAACATACTTTGTTTTTTTCAAGAGAAATATAAAGTAACAAAAATGCAAATGTACCGAACAGCCAGTCAGTTATGATACAGATTTGCTTTTCATGGACCAAAAGTACACTAAACAGAAGTTGCTGTCCTACATTGAGCAATATGTACAGTGCAAAGAAAGGTTGATTTTCTAACAAAAACTAACACCCCATATTTTATGTTGCTGCCTTATGCTGAATGGCTTCAAATACACCCCATCCTCACCCTATCCACCCACAACCAGCTCCATAAAGCTAGATAAAGCAAAAACAAGACTCAGAACTTAGCACACTGATCAATAATAAAATAACTACATATTTCTAAATTATGTAAATAAATAGGCAGATATTAGGCCATAAAAGACTTTGGACAACTGGATTTTGTAGATCAGAGTTAGTTACAATAAGTCGTGAAAACCATCTTATTCATTCAGATACACAACACCTTTGTGCGACACTTACTTTGATGTTTCACATTCGGGGAGATATTCAGATCTGGGGATGCCTCAGTAAGGAAACCAAAAGAAATTATGCGAAGACTAAAAGATAGAATATTTTACTTTGTTTTGAAGTTTATTTACAAATGTACAATATACAGAGACAGACAGAAAGATAAACAGTTGGAAGGTCCCAAGCACATTTGAGCACACAGTCACAGAGTTTTGTGCCATTCCTGGAAACAGTTCCTGGTCAACTGAAGACACAAGTGCACGTCACATGCCTGGCACTTCCAAGGGGTTTGCTGCTTCTTGCCATGGGCCGCTTTGCAGTGCACACAGATCCGACGTCCAGCAGAGGCGATTTTCCTGGCATCTGAGCTCAGCTGAGCTCCTGGAACAGGCACATGGTCAGTCGATCTCTGTTTTCGTGGTGTTTTCAGTGACATATCACAGAGCTCTGCGATGAGTTGCTCCATAAACCCTTTATGGGTCAAGTCGCCGTATAGCTCTTTGTACAACGTAAAGGAGTTGGTGGCGGCAATGTCCAATAAGTGCAGAAATATTTTTCTGTACCACTTCAGGGTTTTGTGCTGAGTGGTGTAGTATTGCAACAGTTGAACGGACAGGTCAACGCCCCCATGTGTTGGTTGTACGCAATGATGGGTGCGGGACAGGGAAAAGTCTTTAAGCCCCATCCTTTTGATTCTTTCACCCTCCTCTGCACGGTGTCACCGGTGTAGGCAGGATGGATCGTGGAACAGACAGACACCTCTCGTGTGTCCATCCACGTCACAAACACAAGCGGTCCATCCCGAATCCACCTAATGGATCCCCTGGTGGACTTTTTGGTCAATGAGTTATCTGCATTCTGTAGGCCGTCCTTCCTATAGTCTCTGTAGGTCCCACAGGCACCAATCTTCAAGTCTAGCAGGTCTTTTAAGAGCTTCGGACTCGTGTAGAAGTTATCCATGTATACATGGTACCCAGATCCAAAATGTTTTTTGTCCACAAGAGACATAACTGTATCATATGGTAGTCCATGGCCAGTGGCATTGGTAATCTTTCCAGTGTACACTGAAAAGTCCACAGTGTATCCATTTGATGTATCTGTGAGGACAAACAGCTTGAAGCCCCACTTGGTTGGCTTGGTTTTCGTTTGCTGCGTCAGTCCCGTGTTTGCTTTGCATGCCACCATTCTTTCGTCCACGGCTAAATTTTTTCTAGGATGATAGGTGTTTTTGCATGCGAGACGGATTGTGTCTATGAGGGGTTTGACCCTGTAAAGGCGGTCATACCCATCTGTGCCCTTCTTTCTGTCATTCTCTTTGTCTCCGGCTGGGTGACTCATGTGCATATTCCACGATATAATGCGGTATCTGTCCCTTGACAAAACTGTGGAGGGAAAAGGCACAGAGAAAAGACTGCCCTGCCGCCAATAGTCACTGATGCAGCTCAGCTTCACCATGCCCATGTAGAATACCAGCCCAAAGTAGCGGTACATCTCGCAAACGTCTACATCAGTCCACTTGTATTTGCGCCCCCTCGCAAGTGACCTCGCGGCCTGAGCGTTAGTGTTGTAGCACAAGGTTGAAACGGCGCTTTCAGAGAAAAACAGTTTGAAGAGACAAAGAGGGGAGTACGAGTCAGTCATACGCAGCTGTGGTCCAGGTTCCCGTGAGGGCAAGAATCTCAGAATATGTGGAACCAAGTCGACTTCTTTCTCTGTTTTCCATGTCTGATTCGGCAGCTTGACCGTCTTGGCTTTCTTTGCAACCGGCATCAGGTAACTGTCATTGTCATACCTGCAAAAAAAATTATAATCTGTGAGCATGCTAATAATTGGATCAAAGCAACTACACTATTTAACATTATTGATCCCCAATACTGAAAAACACATGCATACATTTATAGCACATTGGGAACATTTACACCTAATCAGATATTTGTGAACAAGCTTTACTGATATATTTTCCTTTAAATGTAGTATAAATAATTATATCATACATTTATTTTAATACACAATGCCATTCAAAAGATTTGGGGTAGTTTATATGTTTAATGTTTTTTGTTTTGTTTTCTCTATTGCTTTCTGAGGCTGCATTTATTAGATTAATATTTCTATCATTTTTAAATATTAAAATGACTGTTCTAAAGTAATACAACAAATGTATTCCTGTGATGCAAAGCTGAATTTTCACCATTAGTCTTTAGTGACACAATCCTTCAAAAATCATAGTAAAATGTTGATTTGCTGCTAAAGAATCATTTATTACTATTCTAAGAGTTGAAAACGGTTAAAACATTGTTATGGAAACTGATGGGTTTTTGTTTTAACACAAATCTCCAAAGAACAAAATTATTTGAAACAGAAATATTTAGTAACATTATAAAATGTCTATAAATGCATTTAATGTTTTCTCGCTGAACAGTGTTTTTCTTTCGAGAAACATCTTGGCGACCCCAAACCTTTGAATGGTACTGTATATAGTACATGCAAACCATGCAAACAACCCAACTAGTAAAATATGTACATGCTTCCCTAAAAATAACATGGGTAGCAATTTATTTTACAGTCCATGTAGGCTACATACTATATATTGTAGTCATTACAATAATAGGGTAATAACTAGAAACCTACCCTGAACCTTAACCCATGTAGTTACCAATTCAGTACTTTCTTGATAAGTACACTGATAGTACACGTACTGTAAAATAAAAAGTGCAACCATAAGATGATACCTAAAGAAAGAATAGACTTACTCATCAGAACTGTAATCCTCTTCTGGATCAATTCGCTCTTCAAAATGCAACCATTCATCAGACTCGTGCTCTTCATCTGAAGAATAGGTGAGCTCTTCCTCACTGTCCAGGATGACAGGTTCCTCACACGTGCAGTGTGCCATCTTCCAAAAGCGATGAAAAGTGAATGAATTGAATGAAGCTATGCTATTTTTATCACATTAATGGGGAGCTTTTACCATATTTGTATGGCTCTCCCAGGTCATAACCGAGTGGGACCGCATAGAACGCTATAAATAGATCAGGCAGATAAACGGTAACGTTTCGCATCCAAGTTAACGTATTCAATAAGAGTAAAATACTTGCAAAAATATTAAATATTGTGGGAATAAATCGAGGTGGAATGCAGAACGCTGCGTTTTAATGCACACACTTTTGTTGCGGTGCATCACTGACAGCGGCAACACGCACACAGAGAGAGCGAGCAAAACAGTAGTAGAAATGACGCGCTATATGCAAACGATATTCATTAATATTATTTTTCTTGTCAAAATGATTAACTTGGCTTATTTTAGCCATTCGAATCCTTCGCAGATGGAGAATAAACAAACGGCAATCCCATTGGCCCACCTATTACGGTCCAAGCCAATCAGCTTGGGTGAATGCAGACAAATGTGATTAATAATCATGAGCCCAGCAGCCAGTCAGACCCCAGAGCGACAGACATTATTCAACCTACATAGATTAATAGATGAAAATGGTTTACATTTTAGGAGGTTTACTATTAATTATAAATAAATTACTATTAAAAAATCAGTCTTTGCAGTAACACTGAATGACCAATAATGAGAAAATGAAAGTTTGACACTTGATGCATGTAAACGTGTTGTAGGAGACCTCCAAACCAAAATTAGGAACCTTTAAAATAGCATAATGGGTCACTTTAATATGAAAAGCATGTATGAATAAAAATGTGAAAAGCATATTTGCCACATTTTATTTCTAATTATTGAAGTATATCAATCATCTATTAAAAAAAAATGCTTGACTTGCCTAAAGCTTAGTATTTCTTTCAAATTATATATGAATGCTTTGTTTTAAGTGTTACACTACTAAATTGAATACATAAAAAGAGATTATATAAATTTAAATTAGGCATTTAAATAAAATTACATATGTAAATACACAAGTCAACTTTTTCCGACTGCTAAGTGTCCATTTCTTTTGCATTACATAATCAGAGAAAATTTTTTTTCGATTTTGTACAGACATCTCTCATTTCAGTGCAGCACTTATATGTCGATTTCTGAGATCAGAGACCAAAACAGCAGAAAGCACATTCTGAATGTTTTCTGTATTTTACCAGAAAATTTTTTTGTTGTTGTGAGTGCAGCGGACACATGAAAGCAGACCTTTTCTGTTTAACCAGAAATAGAGCATTTCAAATTGTTGCCATCATTCGAACAGAGAAAATAAATAAATTAAAAATAAATAAAAAAAAAAAGACACTGGAACCTCCAGGGCATTAAAATACACTAAACAGTGCTAGCTTAAATGAGTCAAATAAGACTGAAAATACCTATTGCTCAGTCTTTTTGTTTAAAATAATTGCAGCCAGAAAAGATAATGCAATATTTTTTTTGTCTTGACATTATCTCACAGTACCTTTATCTCATTTCATCTGAAATAAAGGCCTGTTCACACCAACACAATGTTAAATGTCAAAATTAAATGTGATGTGCAATTCGTCAGTTCAGACATTGGTGAAACCAATTCATGTGTGGCGAGTTGGCTCATGCGATTTATGTGTAATTCTTTAGAAGTTGCGGTTTAAAAGGGTGATGAACTGAGAAATCAAACTTTCCTTGAGCTTTTGACATCTAAGAGGTCATCATATTATAAGAATATCCTGTAAGTTTCAGAACTGAAAACGTCCTTGTTAATTCAATAAAAGCTTTTATTGACACCAGGCTCAGCAAACGACTTGTTTTTCAAAGTGGTGAACTATGACGTCAGAGAGGATAAAACACCAGACCTGCAGAAGAAGATCAACGCCTATTTCAACACGGCCGGTTTAGCCCTGCCTAAGAACACAGGCCTACCTCGTGATGACAAACCGGATCGAGCTACCGAGCAATAAACATGCCGTTTACAAAATATTATGCAGTGCCTGGTTGTCAAAGAAGACAGTCGCTGCATATGCTTCCTCTGGATTTCAATAGGACTGCATGGATAAACTTAATTTTTAATGACGTTCCAGCAGATGAGGTAAAACATTGTTTGTCTATTCGCTTCATTTCACTGAGGAGTGTTTGGTAAACAAGAGTGGATTTGCAGACCGATTAAGATTAAAGAACGGTGCTGTGCCGATTTCTATTGGTTCCGACAGAAATTGTGCAACACACGCACTCTGAGGTCGAACATGTATGAGCGAATCATTCCAGTCGCCATTTTACAACATTGGACGCTTTCAAATCAATTTCACCCACGTACACCGACGGGTGAGTTGAAACTCATTATAATATGCAAAACTGTTATCCACTTTCAGCAGTGGGCATTTACCTCCAAGTCTTCAGTGCGAGACACCCATAAAAACAGAGCGTTTTTCAGCTAGGCTCAAAACTAGGGTCCAAAATAGCCAATTACTTATTCATTTTGATGTTTTCGAATGCAAAAACGAGGCGAACGTCATAGGTTGACCTCAGACAACATAATAAAATTTAAAAAGCCAGCTCATGATCCCTTTAAAGTCGGCATGAAACGGAAGTTGAGATTGTCATTTTTTCCTAGTTGTGAACGTATATCCGAGTGAAACAGCTTCTGGAAAAAAAAAGTAGGGCGGGGTTCGGTTTCCAGGGTGCATTGTGAGACTTTTTAGAGAGAGAATGCATCAGAGCCACCTAAAATTCTGACAGTAAGTGGCACTTTTAGAACAGCAGAAATGGATACCTCAAAATGGAAAATGGTAAACCTGGTTAGCCAGGTACCAAAAACACGACGCAACTTTCTATTTCCTACTTGTCACAAAGAAAGTAAAACCAAAATGTACATTCAAAGAGCTGTTAAGATTTTTGTATTCGCTGTGGTGAGAGACCCAGTTCCAGATTCTTCCTCTTGCCATTTACCATCACTTGGCAAAATTGTTTGTGAGCGCCTCCAAATCAATTTTACGTAACATCAGCAGGCTCTGGCATGTGGCCAAAAGCACAAATGTGTGACAGACAAGGGATTAGATTAGCCTAGATTGAGCGCTTTCAAGGTTTCACTCGCAGATCAGTCTGGATACTTTCCATTATAGAAAATTTGGGAGCAGTTCACCAAACGAACGTCCAATCAGCGTTGGCTTTGAGGCGGGTTGAGGTGTGACGCATCGAGAAGCGCGACAGTTCAGTCTAAAGAACATTGCGGCATCAGCGGATGAAACTAGCATCAGCGTGTTCAAAGTTTTATCAGAATTAGAGTATTTCCTCACAGAAGAGCAAAACACTGCTCTGGAGGCTTTTCTCAGAGGAAAGATGTTTTTGCTCTTCTCCCGACTGGTTTCGGCAAGAGTTGATCTGATTGGTTGATTTGGCCGTCTATCACCAACATAGGCCAATCAGCTAACCAGTATTTTCGCCCCTTTTCAAAACTACTTCAACGGGAAGGTTTCCAGATGGATATGCGGAACAAATCCATCTGGCGCGAGTCAGGTTAGGATTAGATCACCTCTGTAAAGAAATGTAACGCTAAAAGCATGTAAACGCTTGTGTCTGAACACACAATAACAGCTGTTCATTTAAACTAAAATATTTATCACATTGAACATTTGTCTTGGTGTGAACAGGTCCTTAGGGGTCAAAAACATGATTAATGCTGCGTGCCGAAGAGTCGGTGCTGCAGTGCAGCTGAACATATAGAGATGGACACTCACCATTCCTGCCTTCTGACACACACTGCACTTGAACTTTAAAGCGCTAAGGCATTTCTGGCTGCAAAACTCCTTCATAGTCCCTGACATGTCCACCGGGGCATTGACTACATCTTTTGGGTCAAGAATGTCTCTGCAGAGAAACAGAAATGGTAAAAAGTTTTATATGCTATATATTATAGTTTAATCTTTAAAGCAATAAAGCAACACGTTATAATACAATTAAAGTGTTCAAGGGAAAGCTCACTCAAAAATGAAATTCTGCCATTTACTCAACCTTTTGTATTTCTAAACCCATAAGATAAAGAGATTTAGTTCCCTCGATTAAAAGTCTATTTTAACTCTAATGCTTCAAAACGTTCATAGAGATCATAAAAAACCAAGCTGTTTAATCCAAGTGTTCTGAAGAGACAACACTTTATATTATGAACACATTTAATTTAGAATTAGTTAGATAAAACATAAATAGAAGCTCAAACAAACATAAATAAGAAGCTCAACCGTACTTGCTTGAAGCACGTTTGGTTCATCAAAAAACATTTGGTTTGTGTAGTTGAGCCTTCATGACCAAATTTAAATGCTCCATATATATTCACTAATTAAAGCAATCAAGACTTGAATTAAAATGCTCAATTCATACAGATTTAATTAATAATAATCTTGTTATGTTTTGATGCACAAATTTTGGGTGAATAGACTTTCAATTAAGACCGATACCTCTCAAATTTCATTAAAAATATCTTACTTTGTGTTCCGAAGATGAACATATGTCTTATGGATTTAGAATGACATGAGGGTGAGGCCCATCCACAATACTGCGTTTCGTTTAAAAACAAAGAATTAAAACAAATACGATCTCTGTCCACACCAGCGTTTTATCTGCGTATTAGAATTGATCCCAGTCCATATCAAAATGACTGAAAACACGGATGACGTGACCATTCACCAACACTGGGCATGCGCGTGCCGGTGTAAACAGTGGCTGACGAATCAGGGAAGGACACGTCATGACTGATGACACCCAATCATAGAGCCGAGCATGAGCCTCCGCGTCATCGTTTCTGAACTCTTCGTTTAGTCCCGTACTACACTAAAACACCCTTCGGAGATTCAAAACGCAAAAACGGAGCTGCAGTGTTTCTTAACTTCTCTGTTTTAGGTCTTCGTTTTTTACGTTTTAGTCTGGACGGGAGGTGCAAACAAAGCAAAAGGCTTCCGTTTTTAAACGAAAACGCAGTAGTGTGGACGGGGCCTAAGACAGGCCTAGTTCATATAAAAAAAATGTATTTGAATGCTTTGGAAGTCATTTTTAAATGCAAAAGCATAAACATCAAATGTAATGCAATTGGTATGAATTGAAAAATGTAAATCTAAAGGTTTTAATGTATGCATACTTGAGGCAGTGGTAACATTGCTTCTTCTGAGGTATCTTGACCACCATGGTGGAGGTGCTGCAGAGACACTGAGGTGAGCAGTAGAGTTTAGGACAGCCTTTGCGCTGGAACGCCGTCTGTCCCTTTAGCAGGACTTTGTGACATCCTGTGCAGACCACACCAACTGGATTGGCAGGGGCCAGAGGACGAATGGATAGTGTAGGACCTACTGTTGCCTTTGCTGGGTCGACTGTTGGAGCTGCAGTCACATGAAGAGGAATAAGTAAGAAATATAAGATGCAACTTTCACTATTCACCCAGGTAGCAAAATATCATAACATATTTTTAGAGTTGTGGCATTACCTCCAACAGAGAACACTGCGCTGATTTTGATCGCATCAGGTGTCTGGTTAGAATCCTGAAAGCAAGAACACAATGGTGTTCAAAACAAAGGCATATTTTCATCACCTCTTGAAATAAAATGCATCACTGCAGCACAAACGGTTTTCAACATTAGTGATTAAAACAATATCAGATTACAATAGCAGCAAATCGGCATATTAGAACGATTTCTGAAGGATCATGTGACACTGAAGACTGAAGTAATGATGCTGAATAATTCAGCTTCGATTAGAGGAATTACATTTTAAAATGTTTAAGTATGAAAAACAATTTTAAATTGTAACATTTCACAGCATTGCTGTTTTTACGGTATCAAATAAATGCAACCATGATGAGCATAAGAGACATTACAATTATGTGCTACAGACTAAATCATGCCTATATAGGTGTAACATTTATAGAACAGTAATTGCCCACATAACCCCACCCTGTATTCAATTAATTTATATATATATATATATATATATATATATATATACATATATATACATATATACATACACACACAAACACACACACACACACCACAACTGGTCAAAAGTTTAAGATCGGTGAGATTTTTTTATGTTTCCAGAAGAAGTCTCTTCTGCTCACCAAGGCTGCAATTTTTTTGATTAAAAAACACAGTAATATTGTGAATATTCCGAACAAGAAAAATGACTTTTTTATGTTAATATATATAGTAAAATGTAATTTATATCTCTGAAAAAAAAAGCAGAATTTTCAGCATCATTACTCCAGTCTTCAGTGTCACATGATCCTTCACAAATCACTGTAATATGAATGATTTTATGCTCCAAAAACATGTATGATTATTATCCATGTTGAAAACAGTTTTTTACATTTTTATTTCAGGATTCTTTGATGAATAGAAAGTTCAAAAGAACAGCTTTTATCTGAAATGGAAAGCTTTTGTCACATTAAACACTACCCTTTAAAAAGTTTGGGGTCAGTAATAATTTGTATTTTATTTTTGGGGGAAATAAATAAGAAATCAATACTTCTATTCATCAAGGATGAGTTACATTGATCAAAAGTTACAGTAAAGACATTTATAAGGTTAGAAAAGATTCTAATTAAATAAATGCTAAATTTTTTGTGTATTTTTTATAAAAAAATTGCAGCCTTGGTGAGCAGAAGAGACTTGTTTAAAAAACATAATAATTCTCTTACCGATCTTGAACTTGACCGGTAGTGTATATGTATGTAAGCTTTGTTACCCGTTACATTAAAATAAAAGCCGTAAATCACTGGTGAAACTCACAGCTGCGCTCTCGGGTTCATCTTTAATGTTTTCCACTGGCTGCAGATGTGTCGACGCTTTTCATACTCCTCATCCATTGGCTCATCCTTCACCTTCACTGGTAATGCAGTGGAGGGATGGGCCACTTGGGGTTTTGACTCAGTGTTTACCACTGACTGTGTTTGCTGGATTTAGATGAAGAGTGTTTTAGTGTAAGGAGTGTACTTCATCGATTAACAAATGAAATTCAATGGTAAACATAAAAAGAGTTTTGCTTACCATGGCAGAAGGTTCAGTTTTCTCACTTTTTATTGGTTGAGCCAACAATTTTCCTGTTAAAAAAAAAAAGTGTAACATATCAATCAATATAAATAAAAGGTTTCCAACTCATCTCAACAAAACATTAAAGCATCAAAATCAAACCAACCTGCATCTTCAGGTCGAATCAACCTCCATCTTGGCTCCATCCTGATCCTCAGTCTGGTCCACATCTATTGCCATTTATCATTCGTGAAGTCCTCAACTTTAGCAATCACAAGGTCATCTGATAACTGTGCCATGTTCTCGCTCTTCTGCCTCTCCACTAGTTCTGTAGCATCCTTCTGTTCACAATTTTCTTCTTCACCCTGGTCGGTTACACCATCCTTTTCTGGACTGTTTTCTTGGTCCACATCAGGTTTTAAATCCAGATCTTTCTCCATCTCCTCTTGGAGCGTCTCTTCTTCTTCCTCCTGCTCCATCAGGCTGTTTTGAGGGATTGGCTCATTCACACCTGCTTCAGTGGCTTCCAGCGTGAATGGCTCCACTGAATCAGGCCTTTCTTCTACAACAGCTGCATCTCCAGTGAGATGTTCTGGGAAATCCTCACTGGCCATAAGGACACCCGAAGCAGACGTAGAGTCCAGGTGTGAAACTGCCTCTTTAGAATGTGAGGGGCCAGAATTCGCTCCTGAATGTGGGAAATTATTACATTATTAAAGGCTCGGACGAACAACAAAGTTTTAAAAATCATTCCAAATTTAAAAAGAATAGCAGAGTCCTCACTAGTAGAGGATGGGCATGATTAATCGACGATCGATTATTGATCATTAAGAATTTCGTCGATCACGTCAATTTGTTATCGATTATCATTAAACTAATGCTGCTGCGTTGCGTAGTGTGAGTGGAAAGCGAACGTGTTCCCCGGGCTGGTCATGTTAGCGCGAGGTACCTGTGCATCCCGGCAACATCAGTCCCCTCATCAGAGCGGTGTTTTCAGCGGCTGGACTGAAGCATTTGTTTACACTCGACGCTGTCCGCACGAGGGAGGTCATGCGCTGAAGTGCCAGGCGAAAGTGTAAACAAGGCTTGATGGTCACCATGCAGGTTGCGGTCGTGCCTGACCCCATCAACATGCTTATCTTTCTCAACAAAAATCAGTAGACTGGAGCAGAAGTTGTATGCGAGTTATTTTTTATGAAGCTTTAAGTAGCCTAGCGCTTAATTGATTGTTAGGTAGGCTAATCTCTCTCACCCTTTCTCGACTCCGTGCCTTGATTGAGTTACATTTTGACAAAACCTGTCAGATATAAATGTTATTATGTTTTTGGTTAAGTTATTTTTATTATTATTTATTAATTTGAAACAAACGAGGGTCTCACGAAGGCCAAACTCGCAGCTGCAAGTTCAGTTGCGTTAGAGAGCACCGCGCCGCATATCTTCAAATTTAGCCCAACAGTAACCGAATGCCCAGTTTAACTGCCACAAGTTGATCATCTTGTACATAAAGATTTAATCGAGGAAATACACGCTGTATTTTTGTATTTTCATTGCATTTTTAATTTATAAAAAGTGAAATAAATAATAAATTTGAATTTAAAAATATTAATGATTAATCCGATAGTCGATTCGTTAATTCTTCGACGATCGACTGAAGAAAATTTAATCGATGCCCATCCCTAGTCCTCACCACAATAATTAACGACATAGAAACGATATCGTTGAAATCACTTTCAGTGTTTTTTACCGCCATTACACTAAAGAATTTAAAGGGCACCTATTATGGAAAATTCACTTTTACATGGTGTTTGAACATAAATGCGTGTTGGCAGTGTGTGAGCAAAACCACCCTAGAATGATCCGAAATTTATCCATCTCAATAAATCATATGCACTGTCTCAGAATGAACGAAGATTCAGCTCTTTGTGATGTAGAATTGAGCAAGGGGTTTGATTGTCATTGTTTCAATGACAGCCGGTAATGTCTCTTGGAAACATAAGTAGTTCTGCCGTGGACTTATGCGTTAATCCTGTTGTTGTGGCTTAAAAGTTAATTCTCAAGTGAATCGTGGATCGTCGTCTACTGTTTGTGATCCAACGTCACCTCTAGTAAGTGTATTTTATGATTTTTGAGCAAATAGTCATTTCAATCTGTCAACCATATTCAACAACAAATGCTGTAAAGTTGTTGTCGTCCTGAGAATGTATGCGGGTCAGTGACGTTTTAGAATTTCAAAACAGTAAAAAATAAAAATGAAAGGACAAATTAAATATAGCATTTTTTGTGTACATCTGTGTATATTTTTTGTTTTTATTAGTGCCCTTTATAAAAAATAACAATATATTATATTTTAATGTGTTTCTTTGTATACAGTCCTTGAAAATGTTCGTACGGTAAAACAAAGTGATTTTTAAGAATTAATAAAATTTTATATTCATGACACAGTTAAATACAACCATGAATGTATTAGTTGATCTGTAAGTATTCTATAACAAGTTGCAAAATATAACCACCTACACCACACAAATACTAGATTTTTTTTTTTTTTAACAACCACTGGCATGTAATCTACGGACATTTTTTCTATTTTTTGCAAGAAATTAGTAAAAAATGCCTTGAAGTTATATATATATATATATATATATATATATATATATATATATATATATATATATATACATATACATATACATATATATATACACATACATATATATATACACATACATACATACATATATATACATATATATATACATATATATATATATATATATATATATATATATATATATATATACATATATATATATATATGTATATTATACTAGCTCTCTCTCCATTATTTTCATGAACCCTGTAAATAAACAAAGAATCTATTTATATTTCTTTTAAAATTCAATGTTTTACCATATGACATATTTTGTTTTACCGTATGACATAGGGAAAATGTGTTTTTGCGGAACAATTTGTTTTAGATACTAATGACATTTCTGAAAGGACTATCTTACCGATACTTTAATATGCTTTAATACTTAAGACTTGAAAAAATATATAAATATTTTTAATAATTTTAAATACAATTGTCTTAAATAACTTAAAGTGAAATCTGTTTGACCGTATGACATTTGACCACATTAATTGTCTAAAAATTACCTATTTTTGAAATTTAACACAATTATGAACAGTGATGACAGAGATGATGTGAGATTAAAACATGTATATAATTTTAAACCTATTTTATATTAATATATAATATTTATTGCTCCTGGAAGTGCAAATCAGTGCGGCACGTCACTGACCCATGTGCATATAATTTAAACCTTGTTTGTATAGTGTGTAACCACACGCTTATAAATATATATTTAAAGATATTGTATTAAAAACTGCATGTTGTTCAAGTTAGCCATCTTCTCACATTTGCCACAGAAGCACCTGTATGAGTAAACATGACGCCACAGGTCCCTCGCATAAATGTAATTTCCCTTGTACGTAGCAAACTTTATCACAGAATGTTTATGTAGTTTAAAAAATTGCACCAGCGTTAGTGTTTCTGTGTGTCTGTGTTGCATATAAGTACATAAATGTATCAAATAACCATACCTGAGACGCACTGGTCCATTCTCATGTGTTTGTTCTGCCGGAGTTCTTCTGTAATATTTATATATTCCAATTTCCGATTCAAACGTTCCGCTGAATGACATAGGTATCAAGTAGGGGTGTAACGATTTTCGAATCGAACCGAAAAACAGCCATACTGAACTCACGATTTTAATCGCGATACTGTCATTGTGTACCGAACATGCCCGCCCGCCCCCTGCTACCCCGGCCCGCCCAGCCCGGCTCAATGGACCTCATGTCTTATGTAAACAGTACACAATGAATTCAGTTTTGCAGCATAACCACCATTAACACCAAATAACAAGCTCCGTGTTTTGTTACTTTCGGTAATAAGCAAGGTGTAATCTTTTAGATTCTGTCAATTTGATCACGAAATTCAAACAATAAATGGCGTTTTGGCGCTCTTTGATGTGACGTGACAGATCGCTTACTAGGCTCCTCATTTCAAGCGGCAGCGCGGTGCGCGAGTAAACGCGACCATCTCTTCCTCAGTTACAGAAAAGACACCTGAAGGTATGTTGAAAGATACAGTATACTTACTGAAAGGCATCATAACTCGTGTAATCGCTCAATCAGTGTTTCAGCAGCGGAAAGACGTCAATAAAACAGCAAAGCTTTAGCTTGTCACTAGCATCATATTTACCTCAGCAGGCAAGTGATTCAGTGTCCACAACTTCCTATAAATGAACTCTTGCACTAAATAAATGCACTATGTTAGCCTGTATATTATATTTTACTTAACCTGTTAATGATATCTTGATTATTTAATTTATGTTTAAAATATCTTTCATGAAAATGACAACTGTGTAAATTTTTAGAGTAAAAACACAAGTTAATGTAAAAACTGCCTTATGTTCAGTTTACATGTTTTCATACAATGTGTTGTGTGTTGATTATTATATCTAAAAAATAAATGGCATCTGAATTTAGGTTAAAAGTCTAGGCTACAACATTTAATATTATAGTAATGTGCAGCCTTCAATATAGTTCACAGCATTAGCAGATTTTTTTTAATCCTTCTGAAATGTTTAATTGTAACTGAATTAATTTAAAGACAAAGACCTTTTTTTTCATTAAACCACTGTTTAAAAAAAAAAGCCTTTAGCTTTCTAAACTCGAACCGAATTGAACCGAGACGTCAAAACCGTGGTAAAATTCTAACCGTCAGTTTTGTGTATCGTTATACCCTGAGTATCAAGTTACGCCCTCATCCAAAAGCAGGGCGGGGATATGCAGCTCAATTGCATTTAAGGTGGTATACACCCAAAACAGTTCATTTTTAAACAGGCCCTAAAATGACATTTTCAAATGGCTATAATAAATTAACTCTGGGTTTTTCTGAGCTGAAACTTCACAAATACATTCTGGGGACACCCAAGACCAATATTACATCTTGTAAAAAGGGGCATAATAGGTGCCCTTTAAAACTGGAGGGCCTGTTTACACCTGGTATGATGGGTGTGCATTGTGGGCAGAGAGCTCTCAGATTTCATCAAAAGAATTTTAATTTGAGTTCTAAAGATGAACGAATGTCTTAAGCCTAGTTCACACTACACGCTGACATTCTTTAACAATGGGCGACAGTGACTGTTGGCGACCAGTGGGGCATGTCCAGCGAAAAGTGATAAAGTTTAACTTTATGCAAATGAAGGGCGAGCGACAACCAATAGGAGTGCAGTCATTGGAGCGCGTCACTCTTCAGTGACGAGTCCGAACCGAGGCAAGTTGAACGAGAAGCTTATTTTAGCAGTCAGAAACTGTCCTATAATGGATGATATATCTCCATGTCCAAACAGTGGTGTTCACCGTACTGACTCCGTGACTAAATGGTTTCAGGGAACCCAGATAGACCGGTATTTGCACGTTTGCTGCAGTTAAATAGCCGTGATGGCAAAGAGCACTCACTGTTTCTCGTTCATCTTTAATATTATGCATTTTATGTACTGATTCCATTTATATTTAGACTTTTCCTTCCAAAATATTTGTTTGTAGCGGCAATAAAACGCATTTGTTGTCTAACATAGAGTAACATCCGTGAATGTCACTCACAAACATTACTAGGCAACCAGTAGTGGGGAACACCCTCCAGCGCAGCCACTGGCGACCTGCAGCGACACAGTCGTGTGTAGTGTGAACAGGGCTTTAAGGGTTTAAAACAACATGAGGGCGGAGAATTAATGACAGAAATTTCGTTTTGGATGCACTAACCCTTCGATTAAGCTTTTCGCAATGCTTCATGGGATTGTAATAGAATAAATAACAATAAAAATAGACAACTTTATTCTAAAGCTGTTGTAAAAGCCAAAACAATCTGTTACTTTAATTTCATATTATCACCGTAAAGGTCAACTTGACGTCCGTGGTGCTGTATGCGTTTTTAGCGGCCTCTAGCGGTGATGTTTCAGAATGCAACGAGAGCGCTCGTGCGCTTGTGCGTGCTCGATCTCAAGAGCGAGCATTCGCTGACCGGCCACACAGAGACTTTCAACACAATGGCGAAAGCACCACACACACAACATGCTGGAAACTAATGTAAACTCCCACTGCAGTTACAATAATAGCCTACTTTTATCAGCTTAACGTTGAACTAGGCTAATGCTCTGTGCTCGTACCATGATAATGTTACAATAAACTGCATTTAGCCGACATGTGATCATGTTATATAGCATAAGCCATTTCACTAACAATTCGTGTATCTTTCACAATCAACAATGTCAATGTAGGTGAATGTATAGACCATTTTGCAAGATGTAAACAACACTGGTCCAGAAGCACTTCCTGTTTCAGTTTTTTTTAACACTACATAAAAGCTGGGGTAAAATACAACCAACAGAACATATAAAACTGAATCAGAAAGTTAAACAAACATCTTTAAGATGTTTTCTTCACATGTGAAATAAAGAAAACAGTTACACACTGAAATAGTAAGTGTTTCTGGACGAGTGTTGTTTACATCTTGCAAAATGGTCTATAACATGATAATGAAAACGGTTAGTGAACTAGTGAACAATTTCAGTGTAACAGTAAGATCGTATTTAGTAACATTACTGTATTAAACGTGTCTGTAAATGTGTATAAACAATATGATAGTAGTGGTGTGACGACGTTAGTCATTAGATTCAGTAAATAAAATAAGCACCTACTTTTTGTTACCCTGGAACATACTTTTGTATTCATTTCATGTCTCAAGTAGTTTACCTTACAATTTCACTAGAATTTACTAATATGTTGCCGATGTGCTTTTTCGTCTGGAGTCGATCAGATTCACGTTTTGCCTGACGAGCTTCAGCACATAAAACTTTTATTATTTATTTTTTTTTTTGAGTTTGTGTTCGAGTCTGTGCTGTGCTGGAGGCAGGACGTTTTGGGGTGTTATCAGACTCCATGTCGTCAGTCAGCTGAATTGCCGTTGGTCGCATAGACTGTTATAAGGATAGAGAGGCTCGGGAGCCTCGCTTCCACGTCACATCTGATGGATTTTGCAGGAAATCCGACCCGGAGACCTCACATATAAATATGAATATTGGCCTTTAGAGGTAATAGCAAAACCCGAAAAGTGGATCACTGCAATGTGTGACTACAACCCCTTCAAACACAGGCAATAAAAAAGGGATTCATTTTATATATATATAAAAAAAAAAATACATATAGGACCTTTAAGTAAACAAATATTTGTTGATGTACTTTGTCATTTTGTCCGATTTTCATAAACTTCTTTGCTTCAAAATCAAAGTTTGTAATATTATGATTCACCTCGTTGCTTGGATCATGGCTTCTAACTCTTAAACGAAGTTTTTTATAATCCCATGGAAAAAATACATCTGGAACTAACGCTGCTGAAAAAGGGGGACGGAACGGTTGAACTCTATATCGGTAACATTGAGTATTTTCACTTTACATGGAAAACTTTTTTTATGAAAAATACATTATATCATTAATACATAGTGTATTATTCTATCATTCTATTTTATTCAAAATCATACAATTAACGTTACCACGCAAACATTGATGCAAATAACTTATCGCATGTGTGGCAAAACTACAACAACGACAAGATATATCCTTATATATCCACAGTTTTACGGATGAAAATATACACTTTCAAGCAATATTTTATCTGATTCAAATATTTCAAAAATATTTCAAAACATCAGCCTACACAATGAATTTTAGTCTACAGCTGCACATAACATGGAGTCTCAGGATTATAAACAATCATCTTTAGCTAATAACACTGCTGGCTGATCATGCATACTCAATTTCTTCAAAATTATATGAATGCCCTTTTTATGATAAAGGCGCCGTTATTCTGTTCTAAGCTCACTATTCGATAGGAACGCAAAAAATTAAATACTCTATCACATGGCTTTAAAATATGCATTCAAAGAAAGTTGCAGCCCGAACGGAGCGTATAAAGGTAAAATACTGCAGGGCATGCATGTTCCTGCAGCGAATCTCTGCACAGACGATAAACAACACGCGGGCCACCTTTCCAAACAGTTAAAATACTCACTTTAGAGCGCTCGGCGTATTCTTTCAACAATCCCTCTCTCGACACAGCCGATATATAACTCCTGTGTGATGCACGGTGGGTTGCTTCTGTTTTAAAACAACAAAATAGCGGAAAAAGTTGCTAGAGCAGGATCACCTAGCTGGTTCGACTAGCTGACTCTACCGCGAAAGCACTTCCCTTTCTACGGTGCATTGTGGGAGATGCGCACAACTAGCGGTGGGCGGGCGCGGCGCGTGATCGATTTGAGCACTTCACACATTCAACCGTTCATATTGATACTTTGTCTTCATACTGATTAAGTCTGTTTTTTTTTTTGTGAACAGATTTATTAAAATGGCGGAGATAAAAAAAGAAACTTGAGGCTCACAAAAAAAAGTCTAAGAAATTTCATTTGACGACTACTAGCTTTTAATTTCCGTTGTGATTGTATAATGTTTATAATTATTGCAGGCATTTTTTCACACTAAAGTGCCATGAAACATGTCTGATGCATTAAAGGAGTAGTTCACTTAAAAAAAAAAAAAAACTTTTGATGATAATTTACTCACTCCCATGTCATCCAGTATAATTATGTCCAATGTCATTCCTTTCTTCAGTCGAAAAGAAATTAAGGTTTTTGATGAAAAGACAGTTTCAGTGCAAACTGCAAACTGTTCAAAGGGCTTTAAACTGATTCCAGACAATGAATAAGGGTCTTATCAATTGAAACAACCGCTCATTTAAAAAAATAAAAATAAATAAAAAAGTTTACGTTTTATAAGCTCAAATGGTCGCCTCGCTCTGTTCTGTGTGACTCTCCTGTTTGAACTTCGTTTCTCAAAATTAACGAATCTTTTTCATGTCATTTGGTTCATTCAACGAATGAAATGCAACGAGTTAGACTGGGAAAAAGATTCGTTAATTTTGATGAACGAGTTTGAATAGCAGAGTCACGACACGCTCATCACAGAACAGATCAAGGCGACCATTTAGCTCAAAGCGAAATAAAACTGCAGATAAAACTCATTAAATGAGCGATCGTTTCGCTTGATAAGACACTTATTTATTTGAACAGTATGCAGTTTGTACTGAAACTTTCTTTTGGACCTTGAACCATTTGGTTCCCATTGAAGTGCATTATATGGAGAAAAATCCTGGAATGTTTTCATCAAAAACCTCAATTTCTTTTCGACTGAATAAAAAATGACATAGATATTTAGGATGACATTGGGTTGAGTAAATTATCAGCAAACATTTTTGAAAGTGAACTACTCCTTTAAATGCGCAGCATTATTCAGTGTTGATGTGATTTTCACTGATACCTACAGGGGGGACATAACGAACAGCTCATTCCCTTTTTTAAATTAGCCAATAGCGATTTCGTTTATATCTTGAACTCAGCAAAGCCTCAGTGTCTTCCTAATCTCTAAGCGTTTCTCCTCCTGGCTTCATATCACTAGTTGTAGTTTAAAATAAAGCATTCTATGTAGAATTAAAATGGCTCAGATTATATGTTTTCTGGTCTGCGTTGACTCACACATTTGTGACAGTTTCAAATATGTATTTTATAAATCCCAAATCTGTGAAACACTGACAGTAGGCTAACACAATGTTGAATGTGTGTTAAAAGTAATTAAATTGTAAATAATTTGTATGTTATTGTGGGTTCACACTAGGGGAGAACTCAGGGTATTTCCATTCCACATAAAGTTTGCAGTGGTGAAACATCCGCTAGTTTTGTGTTTATTCATGTGTACAACAACACATATGATCCGCTCTGTGCTGTCTTGTCTATGGACCGGAGCAGAATCCATTCATCCCAATGGAAAGCATATTTACATTGTCTGAATCGCCCCCTTTATAGTATACTATGGGCTATTCACCATGTAGAAAATAGTAATTGTGTGAACAAGTGACTGATTTGAGCTGCAGCTTCAGAGTCTCATTTATAGGGGCCCGAGCATTAAATTGGACAGAAAATCTGATGAGAGAGATGTTTAAGTGTAGAGTGATGTCATTACAAGATTGGAATAACTGGCAGAGAGGGCAACTCTGAGAAGATAAAGGAAATTAACATTTGAACTCTCTCTTGTGAAATTAGTATCATCACCATTTAAGGTGCAAGTCTCACCTCAGTATAGTCCTAATCTACACCCCCACACTCAAATATATGACTTACCTCAACCCCGTCCCTAAACCTACCCCGTCACTGGGGTTAATGGCATTTATGACTGTTCCCTTACCATCCTAGGAAAGAAAAGATCGCTCCCCAGATGTAGATCTACATTTTGTTTTCCTTCACCATATATCTGCCGTTTAAGAAGCGCCCACAAGTTCTCAATAGAGTTTAAATCAGGTAACGAAGATGGCCTCCTTCATGATTCTGTCATCTTTAAGGCCTTTACTGGCTAGCCACACAGTGGAGTACTTCAATCATCCAATGGAGCATTGTCCTGCATAAAAATCATGGTCTTCTCTGAAAGATGCAGACGTTTTCCTGTACCACTGCTTGAAGAACGTATCTTCTAAAACCTGGCAGTAGGTTTGGGAGTTCATTTTGAGTCCATGTTCAACTCGAAAAGGTCCAACTAGCTCATCTTAATACCAGCCCATACTATCACCCCACCTCCACCTTGCTGTCGCATGAGTCGGACGTGAAACTCTGTGCCCATTACTGATCCAGCCATTGGCCCATCCATCTAGTCTGCCAAGAGTCACTCATCTCATCAGTCCATAAAGCCTTTGAAAAGTTTTGTCCAGTGGTGGTCGGATTTCAGCCTTCCTTACCTTGGGCATGTCTCTGAGCACTGAACACCTTGTACTTCTGGGCACTCCAGGTAGGTTGCAGTTCTGGAGTATGACAGCACTGGAGGATAATGGGTTCATTGTAGCTTCACGTTAGATTCTTCTCAAATCTTTGGCAGTTAATTTGCTTTTTTTTCCCAACACATTTCTTGCGACTCTATTGAGTATTTGCTACAAAACGCTGCGATGGTTCTGTGACCACGCCCCAATATCTTAGAAATTTCAAGAGTGCTGCATCTCTTCTGAAAGACTGTTTCAAATTTTTGACTTTTTTGGCCCATTTTGCCTGAGAAAAAGAAGCTGCCTATGCACACCTTGATATAGGGTGTTGATCTCCTGAGGCCACACCCTATTACACAAAACTCATCACCTGAAAATGCTTAAATTCAATAAGCTTATACAACAAGTTTATACAGCTTACAGTTGGAAAAAATGCATAAAAAAATGATGATGATATGGTCAAATATACTCACTTGCCAAATAATTCTGCACACAGTGTAATTGGCATGATTCATTTACTTGACATAATAAATTGTTGACATTTGGATTTAATCTGACTTACTCTGAAATGATAAACTTTAGTAATTACGTGGTATCCATTGTAATCATTAGTGATGGACTAGAGTCCAGTTTTGAGTCGGAGTTCAGGGGAACGGCCAACTGTGATTTTAGAGTTCGGCTAATATTTGCCACTAATTTAAGTGTACTTGGTTTGTAAAGACTAAAAGGGAATTTTCGTTAGGACAGCACAAATGTTGTTTGACCAACCTAAATAGGGTGAGTCTTAACTGGGTTTAAATGGGGGGGGGGGGGGGGGTTGATTGCGATTTTCACTTTTTTCATTTTAAATAGTGTGTAATGTTGCTGTTGGTGCATGAACATTATCTGCAAAGTTGCAGCGCTGAAAGTTCACTGTAAGAAGAGATATCGTCTTTTAGAAATCAGGAAGTTTAATGCCTACAAAAACGAGTCGATTGGGACTACAGCTGGGTTTTTCGACATCACTAACCCATTCATTTGCATCAACCCTCCCTCCGGAATATGCAAAAAAAGGCATGTTTCTGCGGCTCATTCGAAAGTGTGTTATGTTCATCCAGCTGTCAAGTCTTCTGTGTTCGGGCTTTCCGTGGACGTTGCAGTTCTTGCCAACGATGGATACAATTTGTTTGATTATGTTCCTGAAAATTACATTTATAGCTCTCTGTGCAGCGCATTTTACGGAAGACAGCTTCCAGAATCTCCACGAATTCAATGCCGGATTCAACAAGAAACTGTTACTAAAACATGAAGCAGTTCCAACTTTAAAACTCAGAGGCAGCAGTTGTTGGGCCACAACCTGTAAGTAGGCTAAGACTTCATCATTTTAAGACTTAATCATTTTAAATACCAGCGCTGGCTTCAGAGCCACTGGGCTACTAGTTATGCTATTTTGTGTCTATGACAAACACGTACAAACATTTTGGACCTTAATTTGTATATGTACTGATGTTGTAAATGTATTTTTCATGTATATATACTATATGACGTTATTTTCAAATTGATCAAGAACGTAAACCAATGCCAATGCTGTTTTAGCCAGTCAGTTCGATTCTATTGTGTAAAACAAATGTGTTTAAAGTTAAAAAAATATAGGTAAATTACCATTCAGAAACGTTTTGTAAGAGCTGTGTGTGGTGAGGTTCTGCTTGCCTCTCTTCATCGCTGCTTTCTGGAGTCTGATTCTGGCTCATACTGATACTGCAGTATCGACACCATTATGTACATTTGTACACAACACATGCACTTCGCCTGTAAAGGTAATGGGCGTGAACCTTCCGGACAACGTGCACTACAGTTTAGCCAATCACAACAGACCAGCCCAAACTAACCAATCTGAGCCCACAGCCTGTTTCTGAGGGAGTGGTTTCATAGACTCAGGAAGTCAACCAGTCGTTCAAATGACAGAGGAGACCGCGGCTTACAATAAAGATGACATTTATGAAATATAAGACTTTAAAAAAAGAAAAAACACGAATACGTGTTATATTCCAACCCATAAACACAATCATGCAAAGAAAAAAAAGCAGTAAACCACCCCTTTAATGTAACCTGTTACTTTAGTCAAGTGTACGTGAGTAAACCATGGCATGACCAAACCAAAGCTACCATCAGAGAAAGTAATATTGGTCAGCTTATATCTGTAGTAGTGGTCATGACCTCTGTCTAAAGAAAACGTTACTTTAAATCAAGTGTATACAACCAAGGAAGCTGTATAAAATATCTTCGATTAAGTACGTGAATGCAAACGTTTAAGATATTAGCCACTGTGGCATGGGGGCGTGATTCAGCGGTGTCGGCGGTGAGAGGAGGGAGAAGCCGAGCGGTAAGTAAGTGGGTCAAGTTCAAAATGATGAACACCTGTTTGTGATTTCAGTGATTGGCGTGAGGAGAGCGCATTTAAGCGGGCCAGGTGGACAGAGTGTTGAGAGAGATCTTGGAGCTTGTGTGTGACTGTGTGCGGAGCTGTGTCCAGGCATTCTGAGTGTGTTCGTGGCTGTGACCGAGAAAGCTGTGATCAGCGGGAAGAGTCTAACGCCTGGGAATCTGGAGAAGCTGTGTACAGCGGGAAGAGTTAGATCTGCAGTGATTGTTTATTTTGAAGTTCATTGTGAATAGAGCTGAAGTTCGAGAGTTATCAACAAAGCACACAAGCTCCAACATTCGCCGACCCTTGTCTTCTTCCATCACCCCCACTGAACCATCATCACAGCCATTTACCCTCTTTTAGTGACCCACTACTGGAGAGTTTGTGACCGTGGACCCACATTATACAAACTGGCTGGTGTGGGGACTTCGAATTTAGCACCAAAGTGAACAAGGATAATAAGAGTAAAAAGTTAAATAGAATAAATCAAATGAGCTACTAAACTGCATAAATGGGTAACGCTTCCTTTCACAGCCCAGTTACCCATGTAAATACTATGTACTTATTTTAGTAACTAGAATTACTGTGTAATAACTAGTACTAACCCTGAACCTACCCCTAAACCTACCCCTCTTCCATGTACTTACCTTATATTAGCATTACTTTCTAGGTAAGTACACTGTAAGTACACCGTAACTACTGTACTGTAAAAGGAAGCGTTACCCATAAATGACCAATAACCAATTGGCATTTTAACCTAAATTCGAGACTGTGATAAAATGTCAGACAAAAGCTTAAAGCTGCAATCCATCGTTTTTTCGCTTTTTCCTCTTTGTTGCCATCTCTGTTCAAATCTGCAACTGCAGATATTCGCAGAATTATCAACTTTGCATGGGTTGTGCCTTGATAATTCCAACTCGTACTTATTCCCAGGGCATCATAATACTTATGCTTTTGTCATGTCTGTTGGCGTCTACTACCAATCAACATGGCACCCTTTAGTGTCAATGATACACGCAAGAGCTTTCCACTCCAAGTATACATATTTGACCAGTGCCTACAGCATAAAGCATATAATCACCGATCTCAAGTTATATTATATATATTAATAACCAGCCCTTGTTATTATACAAGTAGAACTAGTAAAAGTCGACTAATTGGACGTAATTGCTGCAGTGGTTACAGGGACACATACTTGTTGTTGGGTTGTGTTCCCTCTGTGTATCTCCAAGTTCCTTTTGAGCCTCCCTTCTGTGCAATTCAAGACGACACAAAAACACATTACTCCAAATAATTAGTTAAATAATTTAGGTGTAAAATAATTGTCAACATTTTCACATATGCAAAAAGAACTCTGGGCAATCTTTAAAGGGACACTTCACCCTGTTTGCATTAAGCTTCTGTATCTTTAAAACCCAGTCTTATTTTTGAATGGTCATGTTTTATTCCTTTATTTTCCCCTGAGATGGGAGAAATAAGGATTTAAGTGTTTTACTTCTGCTTATTATGACGTAAAAATTTGTCATTTTGCGTCATAATAAGCAGGAAGTCATATTTCATTCAAATGTTTAGAGACTACAAACTTAGCTCCTCATTATTCAAGGGTGTGGGACCCACTCACCCTACAAGCCTATTACAAATCATTGGGTGGGACTTCACTTGCAGATACTGAATCAATATCCGCCATCTTGTTTGGAAGCTAAGCTAACAAGCGCTGTGGAGATAGGAAGTATAACAATGTCGGAAGAAACTAAACATGATATGGAAGAAGAGGATTTTAAAATTCTGCTGCTCTCAAATCGCGATGTTTGTGGCTATCTTTCTGAGCCACAGTATAGTAAAGAGCAGCTGAGACTGATGGAGGAACAGGAGGCGGCTGCCTGTTGCGATCGAGGAGCTGGACTGGCTCGAGCTGAGGCGGACAGCTGGTTTATGTGCTCTCGTTGCGTGCTACGGCCTACGGACACAGATAGAGTCCGTCTGCTGAATCAGATGAGCACACGGACGTTTGTGTTGTGATGTGAACCATCCTCAGTTCGAACTGACTGAACATCCACAGGGTTCCAGACTGAACTTTTCCAGTGGTTCGAACCTGAGTGCTACCAACTTTCTCAGTTGGTCGCACCAGGATTTGATTTGGTTCGCACCTTTTCTTTTTCTTTTTTTCTGTAGCCGGAGCAACTTCTCTCCATTAATGTTTATGGCAAATCACGCAGGCACTGGGTAACTCCACATTCGAGTAGACCCAGGATAAAATAGTCTGAATATAAACACTTATTATAGGCGTACCGTCGTAATATTCAGGATAAGTCGAAAACACAGTTTGGAAAATGGATTCATGATGATGTAGCCTACTCCGTTCATTTTGAAAATAAGTTACGGACTGCAGCAGCTGATACAACGGCGTTCTGTTGCGCGAGCATCCACTCGCACATATGTGACCACATAAATTTTTAAACTCGCACATCCTTAAAAATGGTCGACAGTCTGGAACCCTGATCCAGGTATCATGCAGTACTACACCATATTTGGAAATAAATACAAACGAGGAGTAAATCACTAATGAGTTTGCCAATGTAATGTTAACAGAGTTTGTTGTTGTGGGAAAGAGGAGGCGGGAATCGGCGAACATTTAGAATAAACAAATACAAAACTAAAGTATATGGTGACTGCAGAAAGCAAAAGCTGAATCCCGGACATCGACGGCTGGACATGTCCGGGAAAAAAAGGACGGTAACCCTAAAGTTACAACTCAGCTTTCTTCACAGAACAAGAGCCTGCTAGTTTAGCTTCCAAAAAAGATGGCTGACACTAAGTGTAATCCCAATCCTCCATAACGCATCCGTCTGTGTATTCAGTACTTTCGTCCCAATTTTTAAAAAGTTTCTGCCAGTGAAATCAAACGCACTGCACTGATCTGTGATTGGTCTGTTAGCACATTAGGTCCGTTAGCACATTAGGTCCAACCCCCTATGGCGGGTTTGAAAGGGTGGGGGATAGTGCTTGTAGTTTTTACAGAAATCCCCTCTTACACTTCCTCCTACAATGACATAAAATGACGATTTTTACGTAATTGTAGGAGGAAGTGAAAAAGGTAAATAGCGGATTTCTCTCATCTCAGGGGAAAATGAGAGAGTGTTGCTAGACCATTCAATAGTATAACTGGGTTTCTAACAAGGGAAAGCTTAATGCAAATGGGTGGAGCATCTCTTTAAGATGTCAGTTTAACATGCATTCTAAAATCAAGGCATCTTCTAAACGTCTATTTGACATCTGACAGCAAACGTCCTATAGACATGTTGCAGATGAGCAATCACTCTTCCAGACGCTCTCTGTGATGCTCTGTGAGGGAGTTTGCAGGTGGGAGCTTATTCAACTGCATAAAACAGTAATATTTGCTATTGTGTGTGTGTGTGTGTGTATATATATATATATACACACACACACACACACACACACACACACACACACACACACACACACACACACACACACACACACACACACACACACACACACACACACACACACACACACACACACACACACACACACAAATAGCAAATATATTACTGTGTTATGCAGTTGTAATATATATATATATATATATATATATATATATATATATATATATATATATATATATATACATACATACAATATATACAATATATATAGACACACACACACAGTGGCGTTTCTACTTTGAATTACACCCAGGGCGTAGACCCTTCGAGCCTGAATGGAATGTATTGATTGGATAAATTTACACCCTTGAAAGGACCCTTGAAAGGATAAATTCTACATTTAAACATTACCTCCACAGTGGCTACTCCGTCTTCCGTCCAGGGAATGGCATTTTCTTCAACCGGCCCGATGTGCTGTGTGTCTGTAGTCATCCTTGTCAAAGTGTTCGCTGCAAACGCGGTAATCTTTCCGCGCCGTAGTACTTGTATGGGAGTTTTCACATCAAGTTGAAGTACATCTAGCCACAACGGCAGAATTCTTGCGATCACGGAGAGGAAGACGAATGAAAATTTAAGTTCTTATATTTTCGCATTTTGTTGCCACAATTTGGAACAGCACAAACGCGAACCATTTCTTCTTCACTTGTGAGCAACTCAATCTTCCCTCACTCTTCACACACTTCGCTCCTCCCGCCAGCACACACACTGCTATTAACCGTCTTCAACAAGTCAGTTCCCCTATGTGGTCAGTTCCCACGGGACTTCAGCGCTCTACAGCTAGCCATCTAAAACACTTATTTAGGTGGATGTAAACAATGGCTAAGTTGCTAAACGCATCTTGTTGTCATGTAAGGGCCCTGTTCATGTTGGACAGACATTTTACTTGCATTTTGTGTCTGTTGAAAGGCACAAATACACTCTTTATGTACATGCCCCCATAACTGCCGTTTTAACTGAGTGGGAGCTTCTGGCATTAGCTGTATTAGCTCTGTGTTGCAAGCACCATTTTTTTTTCAATAGACAGTACTCACAAAGCTATAAAGATCAAGATTAACTTAAAAATGACCCGGAGTTTTCCAAAACAACATAAATGCACAAATAGAGATGAATTACTTTTTTCTCTGCACCTGCTCACCAGTCTCTCTCTCTCTCTCTCTCTCCTTTCCGTCCTCAGCCCTCTCCCCGTTAACTATTTCCCTCCTGGAAGTCTTCTCCCCAAAGCAGCTGAATCAGTATGACAGAATAAACAGTGTCAGCGCCACATTATATTGTATATAAAAAAACATGTAATTCTTTTTTAATTGAACAGCATCAACAACAAGAACAACTAAAAAATGGCCAAGTACAACACAGAAATGTCTCAGGCAACAGACAAGCAGCAAAACACTAGAAAAAAGAAGAAAGAAAAAAAGGGGTTATGGTTTTCAGAAAGTTTTCACATTTTCTGTCAAAGTCAATAGAGATCAAGGCTTTTCTTTCATTAATTTTAGTGATAAGAAGAAATGACAAGAATTTTTTATTATGAAAAACACAAATTTAGAATTGTTTTTCAGGAATCTATTCTTGTGTAAAAAGAATTTCCCAAGAACAATAAATGTGTTAACTGACAAATATAGCATTTTCTTTCATAAAGATACAAAAACTGACATGTTCCTTTGTTAGTACAGGTAAATCTTCAAATTTAGTGAATAACCAGTGTTGTTTCAATCTGATCAACATGAAAGGAGCAACTGTTAACATCAAAACCAATCGACATTCTAAAAATTCTCTAAGATGGATAAACTCCTTTCAAATTTTTAAAATGTATTTCCTTTGCTTTTGGTGCAAAAAGCGGTGCACAGTATCAACTACAGAGACTCACACTAGCCGAGACTCCTTCTTTATGTGTACAGATGTGACGTAATGACTCAATATAGCTTACACTAGCCGAGACTCTTTTCTTAATGTGTACAGATGTGACGTAATGACTCAATATAGCTTACACTAGCCGAGATTCTTCTTTATGTGTACAGATGTGACGTAATGACTCAATATAGCTTACACTAGCCGAGACTCTTCTTTATGTGTACAGATGTGAGTAATGACTCAATATAGCTTATACTAGCACGAACTCTTCTTTAATGTGTACAGATGTGACGTAATGACTCAATATAGCTTCACTACCCGAGACTCTTCTTTATTTGTACAGATGTGACGTAATGACTCAATATAGCTTCACTAGCCAAGACTCTTCTTTATCTGTACAGATGTGACGTAATGACTCAATATAGCTTCACTCTCCAAGACTCTTCTTTATTTGTACAGAATGTGACGTAATGACTCAATATAGCTTACACTAGCCAAGACTCTTCTTTATGTGTACAGATGTGACATAATGACTCAATATAGCTTACACTAGCCAAGACTCTTCTTTATGTGTACAGATGTGATGCAATGACTCAATATAGCTTGCACTAGCCGAGACTCTTCTTTATGTGTACAGATGTGATGTAATGACTCAATATAGCTTACACTAGCCGAGACTCTTCTTTATGTGTACAGATGTGATGTAATGACTCAATATAGCTTCACTAGCCGAGACTCTTCTTTATGTGTACAGATGTGATGTAATGACTCAATATAGCTTCACTAGCCGAGACTCTTCTTTATGTGTACAGATGTGATGTAATGACTCAATATAGCTTTAGCTTATACTACCAAGAGCTCTTCTTTGTGTACAGATGTGACGTAATGACTCAACATAGCTTATACTAGCCAAGACTTTCTTTATCTGTACAGATGCTGACGTAATGATGCAATGACGCAAAGACATGCTCGAAATCTCCCACAGAAATCCACCAGTACCACTAGAATTAAAAACATTATTACAAGCTTACCGCTTTAAATTGAGCGAAGGCAAGCAGATAGTTTTGAACACCGGCTGGTACGTACTTAGATAAAAAAAAATTTTGGACAATTTTTAACAGCTTTAATTGGAATCAACAGGCCTGTTTTGTAGTTCATATAACAACCTGTAGGGATATTATTAAATTTCCTTTCTTTATACATCAGCACACAACATTTATTATAATTTTGTTTTATTATAATTACCAATAATCATTTACACACATTGCTTGAGAGTACATTTGTAATTTCTAGTTCACATTTTCATATAAGATATGAAATGCTTTAATGTTAGCCTACACTAAGATGTTAATTGTAACATTTCACCTGTCAGTGATTTTTCTAAATCACACTGCTTGGGTTTCTTTGGATATTGTTGAAGCCTCGCCCTAAGTGTGTTGACTTTGCCATCCAGCTCATCCATGAAACCCTCATCAACCGACTCACTGTCCCGGTCTTCCCCCGGCCCAGCGCCCTCTGCAGGGAGGAACACATGCAGCTGGTGTGTGTGAGAGCGAGATGTGGCAGATGAAGCGCCGTCGGGGGAATGGCGGGTGGGGAGGAAAGTCTTTCCCTGACGGATAACGTCTCAAGGTTTATGGGCTGCTTGCACTGCCTCTCTCTGCTCTCCGTGGGCCACCGCTGACTGCGAGGAAGGGTTTGTCCAGGCTTTAGTACAGGCCTGAGAGGCTGAGAGAAATGCATGTACACTTGATGATAGCTCTGCTTAGGTGTCGGTGTGTTCTCAGGGGTCTTGCAGGAGGAAGAGATGGGCCACCACGTTTGCGTGAAAGGGGTGGTGGCTTTTGAAAGCCCCTCGAAAACAGCCCTCTGGCCTGGGGTGAACAGGGAAGGCTCACTGTTACTAGGAGGGAGACCAAAAACAGACACATATGAGGTTAATAAAAAATATATATATATTATATACGGAAGGAATGGAAAGATAAAGACCTATTGTTCAAAACAGTATTTTTTGGGGAAAGTTGTTTATAAGTTATTTTATTAAGTTTCAATAGACACATTAAAATATCAAAGGTGACAGTAAACACATATTACAGGGGTATATACACTCACCGGCCACTTTATTAGGTACACCTGTCCAACTGCTCGTTAACACTTAATTTCTAAGCAGCCAATCACATGGCAGCAACTCAGTGCATTCAGGCCTGTTCTACACGAGAACGCTCGAGGGTGAAAACGTAAAATATTTTATCGGATGTGCCTTTCGTTTACACGGCGACAGCGTTTTTGAGGCTTAAAAACGCAAAAAAGTGAAACCACCCTCCAGAGTGGAAATCTTAAAACGCTCCACCGCCGCGTTCTCGTGTAAACGGTACAAACGCAAAAGTCTGCTTGACTGTGAAGTTTGTACGCAGGCGCGTGGACTTGGTGGTGGTGTTGTAGTATGCACTCCTAGCCGCCTGAAGTGCATACTACATTGAATTTCACACACTTTTGTGTCACCGTTTGCACGCGGATTTCCCACACAAAACGCTCGTCTAAACGCAGAATAAAAAGTGATGACGCAACGCCACTTTTGCGTTTTCTCTTCAGAATCGTTTCCGTGTAAACATAGCCTTAGGCATGTAGACATGGTCAAGACAATCTCCTGCAGTTCAAACCGAGCATCAGTATGGGGAAGAAAGGTGATTTGAGTGACTTTGAACGTGGCATGATTGTTGGTGCCAGAAGGGCTGGTCTGAGTATTTCAGAAACTGCTAATCTACTGGGATTTTCACGCACAACCATCTCTAGGGTTTACAGAGAATGGTCCGAAAAAGAAAACATCCAGTGAGCAGCAGTTCTGTGGGCGGAAATGCCTTGTTGATGCCAGAGGTCAGAGGAGAATGGCCAGACTGGTTCGAGCTGATAGAAGAGCAACAGTGACTCAAATAACCACCCGTTACAACCAAGGTGGGCAGAAGAGCATCTCTGAACGCACAGTACGTCGAACTTTGAGGCAGATGGGCTGAGTCCAACCCGTTACTAGCATGGGGTACCTAATAAAGTGGCAGGTGAGTGTACATCGAATTGAAGCAGCGCTGCGCAGATCCGATCAGTTAACGACATCAAAGTATCGTGAGAGTTCTTCATACTTTCGCGGTACTTTGATGTAGGCTAAAATACCAAACACCGATCAGTCTGCGCAACGTCGCTGTTGAACAAACCATAGATATGTATATAAAGGCTACATGTGTCATGGCGGAGTTTCCATCATCATCACCGGTGGCCATCTTGTCCCAGGTTTGGTTTCTTACAAACGTTATTAACGCGTCTATAATTATCTGGATGATTATTTATTTATATACTTATTATTCATAAGTATGCTGTGTCATAGCTACATCTCTGACGTTTATAACAAACCAAACCATTTGAAAATCGGTAGAAAATTGAGCAAGTTATGGTTATTTAAATAGTACATGTACCATTAACACAATGTTACGAGTGAGCGAGCTGCCTGTGACAAGATGGCCGCCAGGTGCAGACGTCGACCTCCATTGGCCAGCAGCGCGGACGACACATCTAGCCTTTATATACACTCACCGGCCACTTTATTAGGTACACCTGTCCAACTGCTCGTTAACACTTCATTTCTAAGCAGCCAATCACATGGCGGCAACTCGGTGCATTTAGGCATGTAGACATGGTCAAGACAATCTCCTGCAGTTCAAACCGAGCATCAGTATGGGGAAGAAAGGTGATTTGAGTGACTTTGAACATGGCATGATTGTTGGTGCCAGAAGGGCTGGTCTGAGTATTTCAGAAACTGCTAATCTACTGGGATTTTCACGCACAACCATCTCTAGGGTTTACAGAGAATGGTCCAAAAAGAAAAAACATCCAGTGAGCGGCAGTTCTGTGGGCGGAAATGCCTTGTTGATGCCAGAGGTCAGAGGAGAATGGCCAGACTGGTTCGAGCTGATAGAAGGGCAACAGTGACTCAAATAACCACCCGTTACAACCAAGGTGGGCAGAAGAGCATCTCTGAACGCACAGTACGTCGAACTTTGAGGCAGATGGGCTACAGCAGCAGAAGACCACACCGGGTGCCACTCCTTTCAGCTAAGAACAGGAAACTGAGGCTACAATTTGCACAAGCTCATCGAAATTGGACAATAGAAGATTGGAAAAACGTTGCCTGGTCTGATGAGTCTCGATTTCTGCTGCGACATTCGGATGGTAGGGTCAGAATTTGGCATCTACAACATGAAAGCATGGATCCATCCTGCCTTGTATCAACGGTTCAGGCTGGTGGTGGTGGTGTCATGGTGTGGGGAATATTTTCTTGGCACTCTTTGGGCCCCTTGGTACCAATTGAGCATCGTTGCAACGCCACAGCCTACCTGAGTATTGTTGCTGACCATGTCCATCCCTTTATGACCACAATGTACCCAACTTCTGATGGCTACTTTCAGCAGGATAATGTGCCATGTCATAAAGCTGGAATCATCTCAGACTGGTTTCTTGAACATGACAATGAGTTCGCTGTACTCAAATGGCCTCCACAGTCACCAGATCTCAATCCAATAGAGCATCTTTGGGATGTGGTGGAACGGGAGATTCGCATCATGGATGTGCAGCCGACAAATCTGCGGCAACTGTGTGATGCCATCATGTCAATATGTACCAAACTCCCTGAGGAATGCTTCCAGCACCTTGTTGAATCTATGCCACGAAGAATTGAGGCAGTTCTGAAGGCAAAAGGGGTCCAACCCGTTACTAGCATGGGGTACCTAATAAAGTGGCCGGTGAGTGTACATATCTATGGAACAAACGACCTAATGATTTTCTGTATGATCATGTGACCATGAAGACTGGACTAAAGATGCTGAACATTCAGTTACAATATCTCATTAATATTTACTTTTCACAATATTACTGTTTTGACTAATTTTAAATCAACTAGATGCAGCCCTGGTCAGAAAATATTCTTAAAAAACAATCTTAATGACACCAAACTTGAAAAGTAGCAAACATTTTCACTTTAAAACGTTAGAATTTTGGTAACTACACAATAGGCAGTTACCAACTGAGACTCCCAAACAATACAACATGTTTTTGAATGAATAATTCATGATATTTGTAAAAAAAAAAAACAACATTTAATAATAATTTACATCTTTCCTCTGCTTTTAAAAATATAGCCATCATACAAGTATACTGCTTGAGAACCCATTGGAACATTAGCTGCTGTCATTGGATAATCAGTGTAATTTAGCTGTTGTTGTTTCCTGTCAGCTGTTTGGGTGTGTTGCCACACAAGAGGAAGGTTTCTCAGGTTTCTAGAGTGTTCTCCACCTGGTTCTCCATGGTGTGTAGCCCTTTTTGACACTTGCTGTTACTGGCTGATGAAGACATGTCACATATGTATTTTTGAAGTTTAATGCATACCTCAACAAACTACTAATTCTGGGTATTGCATTGCTGTAGGCATTACACTTAATCTGATTTAAAAAAATTATTAGATGAAAATTAATTTTACAAATATTGAATTGAAATGCTATATATATTAAACCTAAAATTGAATTTCATTTGCCTTTGATTTTCTTAAGGATATTAATATTGTAAAAAAATTAGTCATAATGCATAGATACTTTTATTCAATAATTTTTTTTTTTGATGTGGAATTTTAATACTATTTCCTCCTGATTTAGTGCATTAAAATAGTTTTGGTATTGGCATTGTTGGTATAAAACAATGTATTTAGATGTTAATAGCATTAATTAAGGAGATCTAAAATTGCTCCTGGAGTCCCAGCCAACAGACTTGGAGGCGCCAGATATCAGCTTACCTGAGAGGCACCATGGTGTTCCGACCATGTGTTGATCTGGACAATGATGGAAGCCTGAGAATCATCTCTGCTCCACGAGGCAGGAAGAGGGATTGCGGAGCTGGAGAGCAGGTACGTCCGGACCAGAGTGCCGGTTTCTCTGCATTGCCCACTGATGCTTTAACTCCACAGTGTTCACGCTCAGTGCAGAAGGTCTGGCTGCACTCATGTCTGCACCGACAGCACCAGACGGACTGCAGCCGCCCCTCGGGGGAGCATGTGTCTACATACAGTGATCAATCATTCATGCACATTAAAAAAACATCAGGTAAGCCCATTGGTCGCACACCACCAAAATCTCCCTTTCTTTTGTTCCGTTGTCATCTTACAGCACAAAGAAAGACTTGAGCGTTTCTGAGACATCATGGCACATGGAGATATATGACGGCAGGGTTGTCTCTGAATCATCTCCAATTTAACAAATCCCAACATTGGCAAATTAATTGTGACATGTACCTCAGAGGAATCATTTAAAAAACTAGAACGCATGTACATGATTTAAAATGACATGAAAAGGAACACATCCCATGTTAAATACACATTAAAACCTAATCTTAGATTTGTGCATCATATTAAAGTTAACTTTAACTGCTAACTGCCTGGTCAGTAAATATTTCTGGCGATTCTGTATATAGTGACCATCAAATTTGACAGTATAAAAGGATGTGAATTTAACAGTTAATCACAACACTAACAATCCCCAAAAAAAAAAAAGCCTAACCCACATTTACCCACCGCACTTCTCAGACTGCAGGTTTATTTTTCTTTTTGAACTACTTCCAGCAGTAGCTGTCAGCCAATAGAACAACAGTGATAAAACAAGAGAAACATAGCACCTTGACCTTAATAGATACTGGACAGCAGCCTGGGTGCTACTGGGTTACAGAGGTCTGTCTGCGTTTATCGACCTCTCAAACATGTTCTTGAGTTTGTTTTAAATAAATCTTGCCAGTAAGTTTAATAAACGGACATTAAATTTATATGATAAACCCAAACTGCTAATATACTAGCAACACCTCAAAAACATCAATTTTAAAGTCTGCTGGGGTCTGCACGTACACTTCAAACTTGCAATGGTTTCATCTAAAAAAATATTCACAAAACCAGACAAAGGGATCTTTGACAGTTTATTAAAAGAAAAAATGGATACAATCATGATGCATCCAGTGCTGCACTGAGAGATTTCCCAGCCGCCATGTCTCATCTGTGCGTCATACTCCCACAGGACTAAACAGGACAAAGAAAAATAAAGTAAAAATTAGTAATTTGGTTACATAAGAGTATTCTCTTATCTTGCAATTAAAACCAATACGATTTAACAGCAAGTAAAAGATTGTTTTACACATACACATTTTATACATACACACGAGGGAGAGAAAGAAATGTGAAATAACTAGTAAAACTTATTTGTAAACGTAAATGCTCTAAGCAGTCCCTTTTTTAGGCCTAAACATTTTTTTTGTCAGTTACAGCGAACATCTCACTATCCACTAGCTGCCTGTCCCCTGAACACACTGTAAAAACAAAACAAAAAACTCTGTAGACTAGGGCTGACTTCTAATAGTCGAGGATTTGACGATTCGACTCGGAGAAGTCTGATTCGACTATGAACGTTATAGTCGAATAGTACACGGCCAGTTCAACTTCGTTTAAATCAGGTTATGTGTGTCTCCGCTCACGAGCGCTCACTCTTAACAGACACACGAACAGACACGCTGCGCGCGCGTCACAGAATGTCCATCGAGCGCTCCCCGTTCACAGTAACCGGGTCGTCTCGAAAACAGCCAGCCGTTGCTGTCAGCGAGCCACCGCACATGAATACTCATATGAGTCAGGCTGCGAATGTAAGTTACGTGTCCGCCCAGCGCGCTCACACTAGCCTAATAAACGCCTCACCTTGGGCGCCGCGCACCTCGCTACATTCCCAGCACATCTAGTGGATGCATAAGCATTCATGCATGACAAAAAATCTAAGTTTTAGGAGGCAAAATAAATTTTTTTGTAAATCTGTGAATTACACTGCTCAAATCAGATGAGGAAGGGTTGGCTGAACGTGGCTCTCCACAAAACATAAAATATTATTTTTCGTGTTCACAGAGGAAAAAACAATGTTACAGACGTGACAGTTCTCCGACGGACACGAGCGCTCTGAAGGAGAAACGTAAAGACTGCTTTAAAACTTTCACAGACCTCAAACAGAAAAGCACAAAGCCTTTCTTTAAAGTGAATTTCGTTTTTTTATAATTTTTTTCTAGATTTTAATTAATGTTTTATCAACCAATTGTCTTGATTTAATCAATAAGAAGGAAAAGCAGATTATTAGGCTACTGATAATCAAGGAACGGAGGCACCGAAGCTCGTCTCATAAATATAACTACTGCAACTCAGTGTATAAGTATAGTCTACTCCACAGACCTAAATATCTATATTGAAATGTCTACTTGTAAAAAGAACGATTCAAAACGAAAGAAAACGTAATGTTCTCTGCTTATGAAATTAACTGTGCGTTTCTCTCTGGCGCATGCACCTGCGAAGATCGCGCAGCATCGTCAACTTCATCTTTATTAATAAACAATTAAAATGTCTCCTTGCTATATATTTGTTCTTTGTGACAGCTTTTTATTTTCGGCAGCGCCGCTGCTACCCTTAGGCGAAAGCGTTAAGTTACAAGTTACAAGCTCACCACCGCATCAAAAACATGATTGCGTGATAAAAACATGAAAAATACTAGGCTACCTAAACATAGCCTAACTGTTTAGAAAAAAACAAAACACAGAACGAATAGCCTAATGCGCATACGTCCATCTCTTTTGTTTGAAATGGAAAAAATATAACTGCTACTGACCTATCTAAAAAAAAAAAAAAAAAAAAAAAAAAGGTTTGACTATCAGTCGACTACGGCAAAATCTAACAAATCAGATTCGACTATGAAAATCCTTAGTCGAAAACAGCCCTACTGTAGACAGTAGGGGTGTACCGGTACATGTATTCGTATTGAACCGTTTTGGTTTGAGGCTTCCGGTTCGGTACGGATACAAACGGAAAGGTTTCCTTGGACCATTTTATCTGCCGTCAAAATTCGTGCCACCATGACGTTGCGCAACATCAAATGGCAAGCACAATGAAAGCAGGAACAAAACTACGCTACTCATTATGTGCTTCACGGTCCGTTTATCATTTCGGACCAGCAACATCTGTGCAGCGCAAGCTGATCTTGAACAAGCGACACTCTTACTACCCAGCGCTAAGAGATCCAGTAAAGAAAACATTTGAATTCGCCACTGAAGAAATAACATTGCTGCGAGATCTAGTGAGATGCATTCACATTGCTCCATTATTAACCGTAGATCTCTATTAGATTAAACAGCGCGGACGTGGAAACCAGGAGAAACATTGTGCCGTAAATGGACTAGTAATACTTTACGTTCACAGACCAGGAACATTCCCCATAGATTTAATATAGTAACACTAACTGGAACAGTTTGGCTGGAATAGTGAAATGCTTAAAGGGACACCAGGCAAGAAATCTGTTTGTCAAAAAGCGACCCCTAGAGTAACTGTGGAGTACTTGTTTTTAACGTTACTGTCGTAAATACCACTCAAGGAGGGCATGACGTGTTACATAGTATACAATAGTACATTGTGTTTAATTTGTCGTTTAATGAGATCTATAATATATGTTATATAAATATTCATTTAAATGTTATTTTTTGTGATGACCAAAACATTATTTGTTCATCCTTCAAAGATGACTCCCATTTATAAACCTGAAAGTTTAAAGATGTAGGAAAACTCAAACTTTATTTTTTCTTTTAACAAATAGGAAATTCCTCTGGCATTTCTTTCTTTTATATTGAAAACGTACCAAACGGTGACTTTAAAACAGAGGTACGTACCGAACCGTGATTTTTATGTACTGTCACACCCCTAGCAGACAGCCCAGGCTCCACAAATATCAATAAAAAAACACTAATCCAACCTGGACCACAAAAGAGGGTCCCAGCCAATAACAGACAAGAATGATTTGGGAGTGGGGGGATTAGTGAGAAGAAGGGAGGGTCGAGACAGCCTCCGTTCTGTTTGACAAAACTTCAAATGTAATTGGTAATATTTCAAATTTGATTGCTAGAGCACCTTTAAAATACACAAGTCGGTAAATGTGATATTTATAATGGGTTAGATAGTTTAAGATATTATTTACTACCAAAATTTTGTATCAACACCACTACACACACTAATATATAAAACATTTTTATATTACATCACAGACCTGCACATTATTGTCCACTGCGCAGGAACATCTTGTGCCGAACAAGTCAATAGTTCCGAGAACAGGTTCCTTGGTTGATCTAAAAGACAAGACCTTTTTACTCCATCACGCAAACAAGCGGGATCATCACTTACTTGTCATTGGGTCTCATTCATGAAACATTTGTAAATATATGAATAAATATGAGAGTGTTTTGCGCGTAAAGAGACCTTCCCGAAAACTCTTCTCCTGATTCACAAATTCTTCGTAAACGTCAGATGTGATAGTGAAATGTGTGTGTGTGTTCAAACCAGTCGTAAATGGGATGCGCGTGCACGTTCATTCTCAATTACCATAAATCCCGCCCATTATATCCAACTGACATCTACATATATAGGCATATAATAACATGAATGCGAAGAAAAAAGAAAGATTTCTCAGATGCTGAAATTGAAGTTTTATTATCAGAAGTTCATTTAAAACGCCAATTTTATTTTCAGAGCGTATATAGTGGCCTATCAGGTCCTAAAAAAGGAAGCTTGGCAGCATATTACAGATGCAGTTAATGGAGTTTCATCTGTTAATCGAACAGTCCCAGAAAGTGAGAAGAAAATGGTTTGACATTAAGCTTGACAGCAAAAAACGAATTAGTCTCACTTCGAAAAATTGTTTTCAAACTGGAGAAGAACCACCATCGAATCACCAGATCTGCTATTACTTATGGAAGCTTGTTTTCGCCATAGAATGAAAAATAAAAAAGGTAATTGCGAACTTTCTATCTCACAATTTTGACTTTTGTCTCACAATTGTGAGATGTAAAGTCAGAATTGCAGATATGAAGTCAAAATTGCTAAATATAAGTTTCAATTGTGTGAAATAAAGTCAGAATTGTGAGATTTAAACTATTCTGAGGGGAAAAAAGTTAGTATTTTTTTCCCCTTACAATTAGCCTGATATCTCACAATTCTGAGAAAATATGTCAAAATTGACATATAAACTAAATGTGTTATAAAGTCAGAATTTCAAGATGTAAACTCACAATTGTCGAAAAATTTTTTTGAGAATTGAGATAAAAAGTCGCACTTCTGTCTTTTTCTCTAGAATTGTCTTTATATCACACAATTTTGACTTTATAACACAATTGTGATAAAAAGTCGCAATTATTTTTCCTTTTTTATTCAGTGGCGGAAACAAGCTTCCATAAATTACTGGCTCTCATAAAAGCAGTAAAAGAAAAAGCTTTATATTACCATATAAAATATTTTTTCAAAATGCTGTGCGAATATGTACCCGATTAAGGTGAATTAAAATGCAGCCTTATTTATGAGCAAAACGTTCAGATGTTAAGCGTACCATTTAAGCGTGGCTGGGAGCAGGTGTAGATTTCTTGCGTTCCAACTAACATTTGGAAAATACGAACATTTTAATGAATCCGAAAAAATACAGCCAGAACCACTTTACACACGATTTACACAAAAATTCGTTCTGCTTGTGTTTCATGAATGAGACCCAATGTCTTCGAATGAATGCTTACCCATTCCTGAAACGTATGATGCTTCTTAACCTCCTTCAATCACCTGAGGCCCCTGCAGTAAGAGAAAGACAGTGAGGATACAAAAATACACAGGCTATTGTCATTAACAACACTATCTAATACTAAATATATGAAATGTAAGAGAAAAGGAATTATAGCTACTTTAGTTCTCTTTCCAAAATCTAAATTCCAACTTCATGAAAAAAATTTAAAATAAAGCACATAACGTGCAAAATAAGTGGTAAGGCATACTCAAGTTAAACAGACAAGTCACTTATTATTTTATTGCATATACTGCTGAAGAGAAAATATGACTTCATGCAAAACACGGTTGCTGTATAGATCACTAACTGACATGGTAAAGGACATTTGGACTCATTTCAGTACAGACGACACCACCTCAAACACTGATTGCCGATTTCTAAAAGATAAGGATGTTGGGTTAAAGATCTGCTGCTCTGAGGCAGCCACTAGGTCAAACGGGCAGTTCTGGCATCACACTCCATAGAGATGAAAACTCAAGGTCCATACTATTGTTATCAAAATGACAGATTGGGACCAAGGCGAATGGATCACAGTGTAGATAAACAGACACCTACACATACATCCAGACAGTCAAAATGCTGATCCAGCATTATACATATGTAAAGATCTGCCCATCATCCACAGGAGTAGGAACACACACACACTCACCAGAGTGAATTTAGGGCACCATTAATAGAGTGCTGCTCAGTGTTCGGTAACATGGCTGTGATACACTGCTGGAGAATGAGTCACTGAGATAAGTGCAATACTTTTGTGTAGAGTATAAGTACACAATCCGATTTGGGAAAACACCAAAGAAATATATGTGAAAGCACTTTCATTAGCCAGAGTATGTCCCACCCAGTCCACATAAAAAATATTCATAAAGAGTGGAGGCAGCATGTTTCTGTGATATAATAAATACCAAATAATTATGAATATATATATATACACACACAAACCAAATTAGTTATGAGTAGTTATGAAGTAAACAGACTGGAATGACTGCCAGGTTTAAGAGAGGAAGAAAAAAAATTACTTAAACTGACATCTGCATGTTTGCAACAAGGCAAAAGACTACCCAATAGAGTGATTTGTTGCACACTATGACAGATAACTTTGATAGACAAGGTTTAAGCACTCAAGAGATTGGAGAGAATATGAGAGGGAAAAGTCTGCCGAGTTATATTGTGGAGTCGAACATGCTTGGCATCAGAAAATAAAGAAATCAGGGTCATTAGGGAAACTACTAAATACAAACAACTAGTAAAAACAATTATAAAATTGATAGTGACAAGATTTTTATCTTACAAACTATTTCTGTTTCACTAAAACTAATTCAAAGAATCCTAAAAGTAGTACCATGGTTTCCACAAAATTAAGTAGCAAAATGTTTTAGCATTAAGAAATCTTTCTTAGCAAATCGGCATACTAAACTGATTTCAGAAAGATCATTGGAAACTAATGACTGGAGTAATGCTGAAAATGTGGCTTTGTTATCAGAAATAAAATTACATTTACAAAATACATTAGAATATAAGAATAATTGGGAACACTTTACAATAAGGTTCATTTATTAAACATTAGTTCATGCATTAACGAACCATTTGTTACTGTATTTGTTATTCTTTGTTAACGTTAGTTAATACAAATGTAGCTGTTCATTGTTGTTCATGTTAGTTCACAGTGCATTAACTAATGTTAACAAGATTTTAATAAAGTATTAGTAAATGTTGAAATTAACATTACCAAATATTAACAAATGCTGAAGAAGTATTGTTCATTCTTTGTTAATGTTAACTAATGAAGTAACTAATGAACCTTATTGTAAAGTGTTACCGAATAATTTTAAATTTTATGGTTTTCACTGCATTTTGTCCAAATAAATACAGCCTTGGTGAGGCTATATACATGTGTATATATATAAAAAATATAAACAGACACTCGACCTTTGGGAGGATGTGTATATACCAGCAATAAAAAGGCAATGTGTCAGATTTTGCCGCTTGACCACTACAGCTTCAAAATGTCTATTATTAAAACAAATAGTATGATTTCTCCACACTCATCTATTCTGAAATCTGTTCAACAAGGCAAAAACCATGTTGCTATTTTTAATTCATTAAAAATAAGAGGGAAAGAGTGAACTCTAGTATACAAAAATGAAAATAAAGGCAATTACTCTTGAAATTGAGTTTTTTTCCCACTGAGTTTGTTCATGTTTAGAAAGTCCCCAACACACAACAGTGAAATGTGTTGTGCCAACTCAAGTGAACTAAAAATAAGAGCTTTATCTGAGCATTTCTATTCAGATTATAGTTCTCAGCACCTTAAACATCCTAACGGACCACATTCTGTAGCGGAAACCAAATATTGCTGGTCACAGTACCGAGTCAACAGAATGCCACCACCCCTCGATCGTGAGGTTCTTGATATTTCATTAGTGTGCAGAACTTAAATGCATGATGCCAGGTGAAGCAGTGGTGCTGCTGCTGTCCCTGAAGATAGCTACTGTGTGGAAAACATTACAGAGCAGCTGAAATACACACAGAGGGAGCCAAAGTACCAAACACATTTCAAATATTGCGTACAAAAACAATTTCTGCACTGTGAATCCATTTTCAGGAGTGTGATGCCAGAACCCTGGTAGTATTTCAACACAGCTGATGAAAGAAGTACTTTATTTTCATGGAACAAAGACAAGATCACTTACCTTTTCCGGTGATATGCAAGCACACCTCTTGATGCAAATAAGTCCAGGCTCAACTGTCCACTGATCTGTAGAACTAATCCTCAATGTTACCAACTGCTGGAGTCTGTGGGTAAGCTGGACACTGGCCCCTAATGCTCAGCTATAGCACCACCATTCACTCAATACACAGTACAGACAGAGACGAGCTCTTGTCATGTTGCTAAAGTCTCAGGAGCCTGAAAAAGGCAAGAATCCACTGTATTCTGCCAAGGGGAAAACAGTCTTAACCATAGAGTCTGAGTCACACTATAAATAATATAGGGAAATTCTTGGTCCCAGTCTACAGCGCTATCTACATGCAGGGGATGTCAAAAAACTGGAGAAAGTTGACATACTCTGTGTGAATTCCTGCTAGCCTTACCAAAATGTAAGGAACTTATTCATTTTTAAAATGTGTCTTGAATTAAGGCCCATTTACACCAAGTATGATAACAATCCTATTAATATTTTTCCTATAATATATCTTTAATATTAAATACTCAATATTAAAGAATAGTATTTTAATAGTATTTAGAAAAGCAATTTTATCTTGCTGATGAACGATAGAAACATTGACAGCCAATCAGAATCAATGTAGTTATAACAAGCTTGAATATTTAAAGCGACAGACAAGTTAACACTTAGAATAAACTGAACATTGCTACTATCGTTATAGGTGTGAACGGGCCTTTAAACACTACATAAAAAGTCATTCCAATGGCTCAGAATATTTACCCAAAATTTATAAAAAAATTGTGTGTAGTTCACAATCCCTTGTGTCGCTTCAAGCCAATGTGATTTTCTTCTATCTAAGCCCGTTTACGATATTGATTTAAACATAAAACATCGACAATGGTGTTTTGGGGGTCTGAAGAGACAAACTTTTGAAAGCGGGTTTCAAAGTCAAGCTTTTGAAAACGACACCATTATTGTCTCCATGTAAACTACAAAAACTAAAATTTGTGAAAACTCTGAAATGATGCGCATGTTCTGCTTTTAGGCACCGTTCTTTCACAAAATTACACGTTAGTAGTTTTTGTGGATCCTTGTGGATCCCTTTAATTTCTGCCCTGACAGCCGCAAGACGGTGCTGAACCCAGTGAGTGCGTGTTAAGCCCGGAACACACCAAGCCAACGGTCGGCTGTCTGGCAGATTTTGTGCGTCGGCCAACTAAGTTTCCTCGGTGTGATACACACGGTTCCGTGCCGTTGGCTGAAAATAGTCCTCATTTGCTTTGTTTAACGGCGTCGGACCGTTCAGGGAAAGAGAGAACTCTGATTGGCTGTCAGCTTAGTGAAAGAGTAGTGCATGAGAATTAAAGCAAAACAGCAAGCAAAGAAGTCAAAACGGTAAAGACAGAAGGCTGTTCTTATGTAAGGTCTTCATACCGAGTGTTCCTTGGCGAATATTTCAATATTAACATGAGCGGAGAGGAATAAAGAAAGTGTTTAGCTGGACTGATTTCAAAACAGTAAGCACGCGCTGCTTTGTTTACGGCATGTGTATCTGCAGCCGACAGCTTCGGTTTTCCTTTTTGAATGACGACTATAGACCAATATATTTGCAGAAATAGACAGTTGGCTCATTACACGCAGGCGCAGAACGCACATTATAGCTGACAGTCGGCTGTAGTTCTCTCGGTGTGTTCAGGTGTTCACCTCGACGAGAGCGGACGATGGGAGACAACACAGTTGGCTTTCATCAGCGCTAGTTCGTTGGCGTCGCTTTGGTGTGTTCCAGGCTTTAGGAATCAGAAATGTTTATGCTTAGTACATATTCATCTACAAACCAAACTTTGGTCTTCAGCCAACAAAGTTTAAATCCTTTAGGCATTAGGTCAGTAGGCAGAGATTAGGCAGCTTTTGTGGCTGTTCAAAGGGATTCAACCACATGAGAATCTACACTACAAAAGCAACCCAGTCCAATGAATTTTCGATTACCTCTGAAGAGAATTGGACCCACTTTACACCTGTATTTAGATTTGTCCACTTTTGATCTGATCGACTAAAATATCTTAATACCAGGTGTAAATGGGGCCTAAAGGTGCGTCACATTTATCGTTGATCTGTGAAGTTTCACACATTTGTTCTCGTTCAAGCCTTTTTGGAGGAAACCCTTAGAGGGTTATGGAATCATGATTGGCCATTTCACTCATTCATTCTGTATTTTATTATTTGAGATACATAACCAGTCAAATGTTAATTCACATTTTTCCTAAAAATAAATGTTTTTTATTCAACTTTCTATTCAGAGTCTTGAAAAACAATGACGTTTTCCAAAAAATCATAAAGAAATGCAACTGTTCAACAAATCATACTGGAATGATTTCTGAAGGATCGAGGGGCACTACAGACTGAAGTAATGACTACTGAAAATTCAGCTTTGATCACAGGATCAGGAAGAATCTACCGTAAACGAATCCCCTCCCTTACACAAATTTGGCTCTGAAAAGTGAAATTTTGCTAGTGTGACCGTACCTTAACACAAAGGCATGGATTATCATGTTAATTTCCTATGGACTAATATTGGAGCTTTCTGATGAGCTTTCGAAAAAATCACACTCCATAGAGATGTTTTAAAATACTCCATAAAATGCTTTTCACTATTTGTGTACAACTCTGAAGAAAATCATACAGGTTTGGAATGACACAAGGGTGAGTAATTTTTAATTGAAAAGACCCATTACTTTAAACATGGTCTGAAGTTAAGTGATTCCCCTCCCCATCCCTTCTTCTCCTGGTGTGAATAAAAATCCACCTTATTCTTCAACGCGAATGTAAACTATTTTCTGTGAAAGTGCTAAGACAGATTAATTTGCAGCTATAGAGAAACTTACAAGAATAAGAAAATGCTGCAAATTATAAATTGATTTAAAATTAAAATAATATAACAAGCATCAGTTTGCAATATCAAACAGCATAACAACCAGTATTTGTGCAGCTAAATAAAGTGGATGAGAACAGAAACCTACACATTCAAGTTACAATGGCTGCGTCCGCTGTTACGTTAAAAATAAGGTGGATAGATGTAAACTGTAGAGCTAAATAGATTTTTTAAAATTCCCTATTAACTACCAAACAGCCACAATTACAATGGTTTGATTGCAGGACTTGGCAGACTGTGAAATAATCATGCGTTTTGCACTTACCAAGCCTGGAGGTGGTGTAGTGTTCTTGAAAATGAGAAGCCAGTTTATTTTTATCTCTTCCTGCTAATATCCAAAAAACTAGCTACAAAAGTTTCAAGTGGGAATTTGAACACTCTTCCCATACATTCAAAGCCAAAAGTATTTGAGAAGGTGAAAATGCAAAAGAATATTCAGATTAATTAATTTCCTGATTCTTCTAAACAGCCCTCCAATCTTTGTTCAAACACAGAATACTTAAAATAATATAGTCTACAGAGAAACATTAGATTGTGTTTTTTGACAATGCATAGTAGTGATGCACTGGTTCACGGTTATATCCAATGATGTTGGAGTCAAAGTAATAAAAGCATTCCAAAAATTGGAATGGACGACATATAATGCGTTGATTTTAAAGACCTGGAATAATCATTTCACAGTAAAACAAAAGATGTTTCACTCTTTTACTTTTTCTACAACAATGTATATCTGGTCAGGGAAAACCAATAAATGACCAAATGCCATTTATTACCATTCTATAAAACAAAGGAACCTATATAAGGCATTGCTTAATAACTTTACAGCTTTAACTATAAAATAAAGTGAAAATTCTGCAGTGTTTTCTCCAGCATAATGATGGAAGCAATTTTCCATAAAATTTGTTTTTCTTTTCAAATTCCATGGAATTCAGTGTCAAAATCTTTATTAATCATCAGCTAATTTCACAATCAAAGAGCCATAATGGGAGAGAGAGCAGCATTAGCACTGGTAATATAATTTGAGTCTCGCTATGTTTAAGTCAACCGTGTTTTTCAGATGTAAACACTGAAACACTTGAAGTTTCATTTGTCGTCAGATTGCTGAATAAACACTGAGCTACTTGAAATATGACGAGAACAGCATTAATTGGAGTTTGCACATGCACCATCATCGTGCAATGTGTGGAATTTTGAACAGGACTTTATATACTTCGTAATCTATCATTGCTTTATCTGAATTAAATGCATGCATCTCTCACGTTTCCTCACGTACCAGTAACTACCCTTCGCGTGCCATATAGGTTGCTGACTCCTGGTTTAGGCGATAATAGAAATAAAATTTCGGCAAAGAATAACATTTGCTTTAAATGTTGATTTAAAAGCAGCCTACTTTAGTGTAATATGTTACCATATCACGCTTAATGTAATTGTGATGTAACGATTGGTTGCGGATATCTAAATCAGAGAAAACAAAAAAAAAAAACAAAGGTGTGGTGGGTAACGGGTGGTGATGTGTTTATAACAGAGGATTCGAGTAATGTTAGAGCTGATTTGCACATCTATAATGCATAGCAATTTGAAAGCAATTCAGCTCTCTCAAAGCTTACACATTTAAGTATTACGCAAATGTGAATTTAAGCCTCAAACAAGACAAAACAAAATGCCCAAAATGCCTAAATTAAGGGCAATCCTTAGCAGTTCTCACATGGTTCATCACTTGTTTCTTGAAGAAATCAGCACCTGAAATTTAATGGTTTGATTAGATTTAGAAGTTTTAGCCATTTTAATTCTATAATCATTCTGAATTACTCAGATCATCTCACCAAACTAACATTACCTAAAATAAAAAAGGCATGTCAAAAATATCTTGATCCTCTACAATGCAGTCAATGAAATGTAGCATACAAATTGCTCAAAAGAAACCACAAAATAGAACAACTTCATTATCACAAATAATAATAGTTGGTATTTAAAGAACCATGAACTATAATATTTTAATTCTAAAATTTAGAACTGGCCGGATAAAAGATCATACATTAAAAAAAAAAGAACATTCTTACAATCTAGTTCAAATTTATGTTTTGTAATTCTTGTAAAATTCCAGTATTTATATCCAGTATCAAACAAATTAAAACTATACCATTCTTAAATATTAAGAACCTGTCTACAAGATGGAAATAATTGGCTATAATTAATTTGAAATGGTTTAGAATGCGATATCAAGCTAAAGATATAAAGTTGGACTGCTTCAGCGCATGAAGCTCAAAGGCAATGCCGTAGACTTATTACTGACGATTGGAACGGTCATATTGCATCACTTTATACAGAACAATATTGTTCTAAAACGTTAGGAACTATTTGGGTTTGCTGTGTTTTAGCGTGTTGCTCCAAGATAAGCAAATCCACAACAGGAGTTACACGTTCTGACTAGCATAAAACTTTGCTCAAATTCACATAATTGTGAGCAGACAGTTCATAAAATGTTTATTTTGCACATATATCCAATTAATCTCACATAGGATGTGTTTTGTTGAGAAAATAAGGCGCAATCAAAAAGCTCAAAATATGGGGTAGGCTTATCCCTACACTATATTAAGCCTACATATAATAATATAATCTGGTAAACTACTTAAATAAAAAAACTTGAAAGCAGCACTTATAATATAGGATAAGGGGGAAGTCTGAATGTACAACTTGTAACGAGTGGAAATAAGGTATGGCCCCTTTAAGAGCTGCACACTCCCTGTTGAACTATTGGCTGTAATGTATAGTATGTGCCGTGTGCCTCGGACACCCCTTTTGCTGTCTATGCTGAAGTGAACACACCATATATGAAAGTGTGTAAGACAGTATAATATATAATAAGATATATAATAAGATATACAGGACCGTTAGATTAGTTTCCCGGGAAAAATGACAAACCGGGAGGGAGATAAGGCTAAAAAAACATGAGAAATCCGGAAAACGGGAGTGTTGACAGGTATGAGCCAAGTTATTGTTAAAACATAGCTGGTTGGCACGGCATATAGTTGGTAGTCAATATCGATGCACTCCACTCCATTTTGACCGACTCATGTTTGGTTTCTTTTTTGCTGCCTCAAGTTTGTGTCGGCTCTCTCACGTTAGAACATCCTGTCAACATTCCCAATGATCAATTAGCCGACAATTAATTTAATTGAGTAAATTCTTGACAATTAATCGAGAATCGATTAACCAGTTGCATCCCTGAATTACTACAATTGGGGCTGTCATTCCATAACAGTACTATGAGAATTCTTGCGAATTAATTGGGTTTAGTTGCCATGTTTCAGTGTATTGTTATAGAAGCATCCACAACAAGAGTTATACATTCTGACTGGCACGCATCTGAGGCAGCATTGTTGACACGTTGTAGGCTATTGATCATTAGATTTGATTACATAAGTCATTTAATTAACTTATCAATCCACAGACTCATTTTACAATTCTACTAGGCCTTTATTAGACGAAAACCCTAATCATTAATTTGGTGGGGAAAATGTCAGATCACTGTCATTAAGTTGGCTATTTGCCACTGCTATAGACACATATTTCAATATTAATGAAATTCATTTAAACGATGATCGATCACATGTGTAAATTGACATCCCTAATGCATGCATTTCGATTGCGTAACAATCGAGCCATTTACAATTCCGCCATCTGACCTGGTAGTTTTTATAGTCAAGCCCAGGAATGCATCATGTATGGGTGTGTGTGGTCTTACCTTTGAGGATTTAAGACAAGTATTAGTTATCCTAACTTTAAGAGTTTGTTTAAATTACTTTAATGCCTTGTTTCCCTCCAGATGTCCCCCCCAAGAACTTAAATGAATACCAATACTCTAAATTTGGGACACAAAGAGGTAAGGTGCCACACTAGTAATTGTAATGAAGCAAAATAAACTTGGTTGTTCCAAATAGGACAAACAAGCCAACATGGATTTGGTCAATGATAAATAAATAGTTACATACCATAATGACATATTTTGTAGTGGATTAGGCTTACATATTCATTCTGCCCAAAAACAGATGACCTAGAGCAAAAGAGGTGACAAACTGACCAAGTATGGTCTGTTTTAACACATGGTGTTTAAGAGATAAAATCGACATAACATTGGTATGGTCAATGATAACTTGTGTACTTGCTACCAAGTGTCTTGAACAAAGCTCTTGATGTTTATGCCTCGAACCTCACAATCTTTAGCAAATCCAGTGACTAGCTCTTCCCTTGAAGCGCTCATTGAAGAAGCCTGGGAAATTGTAAATATTTCCAGGTAGACTGACAAAAACCTAAGCATCTTGAAAAATAAAAAGCCAGCCAAACAGACTAGAGCCTGGTGTTCTGAAAAATCTCCAGCCATTTTGTGAGCATTATGCATTAGACAGCTGGTGAACAGTCCATGGGCATGCCGTATGAGGCTTAGATTAATAGTGGATTAATGGCTAAAATCCATTAGTTCCAAACTCGAAGATACTTCAGAAGTCACGAACAAACCTGTTAAGGAAAAAAATGTATAGAAAGCCAACACAACAGACAATACATTTTACCACAATGTATCTTGGAAAATCTGTAAGTGAAGTTACCTTTTTCCAGCTCCATTCTTGATGTTACAATTATCTTAATTACATAAGCCATGTGATTTAAATACAAAATGTTACATTAAACGATCACTAGCAACAAAATTGAATCTCATATTACACATAGTGTTCAAATTAAGAAATATTTGCTTTAATAATTATAGTACCATTAATTTTTAATTTTAAATGTAGAAAGATAAGAATGTAGAAGAAATCAAGCTAACTGGTAGCAGTGTCCTTAGCCTGGATGCCAGCCCGAACCCTGCCCACAACATTTTTTGGTCAGAAAGTTTGGTCTGGACTCAATCCTTTGAGGAGTAAGTATGATCAGTAAAAAATGGCCAGGCCAATCAAATTGCCAGGGCGGGCTTTATATGATGATGGACAGACGATCCGCAGGTACGTGCATCACGTCATCAAAGAGCGCTTGGTTTGAACTGGTCTACAACAAAGATGACTGCAGCTGGAGAATTGAGATGTATAGATTCCACTATCGACATCTGTTTTAGAAGAAATCGACAGCCCATTGATTTTAAAAGACGAACAGAGAACTGCAATAAAGGCATTTGTCAATCGTCAAGATGTGTTTGCCGTCCTTCCTACAGGATTCGGCAAAAGTTTAATTTATCAGCTTGCTCCAATGGTCGTTTAGAAGATGAGACGCAATGGAAACCCTGTGGTCATTGTGGTTTCTCCTTTGATCTCCTTTGGCCGAAATGGGCATCACGGCGATGCAACTCATGTCAAAGCCAATGCTGCATCAAACAATGGTGACACTTTGTTGTAGGTCACTGCACCCCTTATAAGCGGTGTATTTTTTAAATAAATTATTAGATGCTACTCATCATTTTTGTATTTAAATCATCATTAAATACATCATTTTGGCTCCAGGTTCTTCTTGGTAGACTCAAATGAACTCGCTTCTTCAGCCTGGTCTCTTTCGTTGTCTCTCCATTTATTAAAATCAGTCAAGTCGCGCTCGATGTTATAAAGTTGAGACCGGTTCAGACAAATGCGAGTAGATTTGTTGGCTTTATTGTCTAGATCTAATCCTAAATGGAGAACTTGTTCGTATATACATTCACATTCTATTTCGTTCAAAATATTTTTAGAGTTCGCAAGAAATCCTTGAATCCTTGATTATTTTTGCAACACCGTCCAAAGGTCGTTAACACTCATTTTTCTTTTAAAAGCTTTTACCAGAGTGCGTGCAGTTCAGTTCTGTTCACAACTCACTCAACATGCGTCGCTTACTGCATTGCTCTGATTGGTTGTAGGTCTATCCAATTGAGTGCAGATTTTTTTCTCTCCTTGGTTCGATTGAGACTAGAGCCAGACCGATATTATCGGTCGAGATTAGGCATTTTCCAAAATATCGGTATCTGGCAGTTATAATGGCCGATAAATGAATATTTCAAAAATAAAAACGGACGAAACACGCTTCAATCATCTCTCCTTGGCCTGTTATATTGAAAATGTTTGTTTTACAATTTGCAGTATGACGTTATCCATTGCTAAATTATGGCTCATCATAACCACAAAGCTAGCTAATACCACTATCATCAGTGGAAGACCGCTAACGTTAACATTAATGAGCTTGGAAACCACAATGAACTTTTTCTGCCTAAATAAAGTAATGATTACTATATTTATAACTAGCATTTCTCTTGTTACCGTCCCTGCATTGTAAAATGCAAGTTTGACTTGCGAGGAGTAAACATTTAGACAGAGTTGTCGTGATCAAATCGTATCGTGATCAAACGTATTGTGTGCATAAAAGTTAGCTTTTCTTTTATATCTAAGTGTGAAAATGGTTTGATGTAGCTTAATGGAAAGAATTTAAAAAGTGCAGGCAAAGGGATAAGCAAGCTGACATTGTAATTATAAGTTAGCTTATAAGGCAATGTAGGGACTAATTATTATTTTATTTATCAGAACTTGAATATATTTTGATGTTCCTCTGTTCTGTTGTGACAAAAGAAACAAGTTTCTTTTTAAAATGATTTATCATATTATTTGAGTTAATAACTACAAAGAACTATGTTAGGGATACATAAAGCCGTATATATCGGCCGATATATCGAATATCGAATTTTAAAACCCAAAAATATTTGTATCGGTATTGGCCTTCAAAATCCTTTATTGGTTCGGGCTCTAATTGAGACTGCATCTCAATCAAAGCCCTATGGAGCAGTCTCCGATTCTCATTCTGAATTGAATATAATTATGACGAAGTCAGGCTACTGTGTTCTTGCCCCAATAGCAAAATCTCATATTCCATATGTCGTTCAAATAAAGAAATATTTTTTAAATTACACTACCTTTTTTTTAAATGTAGAAAGAAATTAACAATGTAGAAGCACATAAGCTAATTGGTAGCAGTGTCCTCATTCCAAAAGGCAATAGCAAAATAAGAGTGACCTTCTTAATTACCAATGGCATGAGTCAGGAATATGGACTAAAAAAGAAAAAAACAAGTACACAGAAATCTGGTCCCCTTAAATGCCCAACATTTGGTCTCACATCATGCAAAGTGAATTTAGCAATTCTTTTAATAACTTCTAGATTTAAATTTAATAGTGAGATTATTGTCAAATTAATTGCCTGTCTCCAAATTTAAGCACAGCAGAACACGTTAGAAGAAAAGCTTGACTGTGTTAGTTACTTGGTGGAGAAAATGATTTAAATTGGTATAGCACTCATTCCAAAATAACAGCTTGGTGGGATTTTTCTCCCCAAAAAATAATTTTAAAATGAATGATATTGCAATATATAAGTCAAGCTTTAATCTAAAAAAAAAAAAAAAAAAACCGCAACGTTAATTAATAACTGTTAATGATAACTGACAGAGTGTTTTCCAAAGAAAGGTGTAAACTATTTCTAGAAATGGTGTTATACGCAAAACAAATCTTGCTACTTGTTTATTTTGATTTGTAGTTTACATTGTTCTTCAAATTGATTTTATATTTTGCTCATCATTTACAAGCCAACCAGCAACTGGGCCTTACTCCGATGCTTACTAATGGTTGCCATTTCAGGTGTTGCAAATTTAGAGAAATAAACATTCTATGCAGCACCTCAAATCACACAAAGACATGAAGGTTAAAGAAAGCACACAATTTCACTGTCTTGCCACATTTAAAATGCTACCAACTATGCAAATTGATTGGTTTGACTGGCAAAACAAAATACAACGAAACAAAGATTGAGGTGGTGCTGTGGATACTACACAAGCTAAATCTAACCATTTAAACTGTGCTTTTAAGCATAGATAAGTAGCAATATTTTGAAGATTTTATTTTGAGTCATCCATCGGAAGTAGAAGTAGTTATTTCATATCCTGCAAAATGTTTTTCTCCAAACAATGAGCAAATTGCTAATGCAAATTGGTAAGTAGTTGAAAGGAACATTTTCTCATCTTATAGTAATTATAATACATTTGTTTTATCCATTACAATAGTCCCTTAGCAGTTACTACTTGCCTGTACCATAAGTACAACTTTAAAGAGTCTAAAAAATATCTTTGTAATATGCATCTAAAATATTTAAGAATTATTGCAAGCCATCTGTGGGACATTCATGCGCGCAACGGTGCTCGTTCAGAAAAGTTGAAGACTTTCTGGCTGTCAGGATAAGCCTCAATGCAAAACAGAAATACTTGTGTAACTTTGTAACAAACAGATGAGAATATACCTATGCAAGTCATGTAGTGAGGAAAACATCTTGAACATCAGAGCAACTTAATATCAAGCATGTCTCATGTTGAAGACAAATTGGATCTTGCACTTTCCCACAGAAGCTCACTCCAGGAATAAATGGTTACTGTATCTTGTCACATAAGACTTTTTGTGAAATTATATCTACATACCTTAGTCTATACAACACCCAGACCTATGAATATCATGTAAAATAAAATGTTATAGTTTGAGTAATAAACCTACAATGACAGCAGTATACTTTTTAAATGGATACTTGTAAATCATGTAAACAAAATCAGATTTGTAATGTTTGTGAAAGTTAAGATTGCCATCCAAAAACAAACTCGGATTAGTTTTTTTCCAATCCCTTTTGGTTTCATAAAACTTTCCAGGCATTGCTTGTGAATCAATTGTCCGCAGTCCCGGACATGGCAGGCATCAATGATTTGTTCCAAAAAGTCAATTTAATCCGTTTTCCCATTCTTTCACAAAGAAATTTTGCAACAAATATTAATCGGATGATTTCCATTCAAGTTTCCAAGGATTCTGACAAGAGCAAAAAAGTTATATATAATAAAAAAGATTTTAAAAAAAGACAGTAAAATGGTGATATCAAAACATTGGTCTGTTCCATTCCAACTGGTCCACAGCTTATCCAATGGTTTGCTTTCCATTGGAAGATGACGGTGGGAGTAGACTAGAAAAATGTTTTAAATAATTTCTTCCTCATTACCACTTGGTGTAAATAATCCTATTAAAATATAGGTGGTAGCAAAAAACTAAATAAATAAATAAAAACTCACTACTGGTTTGCAAGTATAAACTTGATAAAGAAAAACATTTATAATTATAAAATATATAGGTAAATACTTTTTTTTTCTGTGATTACAATCCACAGTTAACCTGTCATTCCATAGTTTTGTCATTATTTAATTTAATTTATTTATAACTATAATTTATGATTGAAATAAACACAATGCATGTTCTTGCTGTAGAACAAAGCTGGGGTGAGATTTGAAATGAAACCAAGTCATCCTGTTGAAATTATAATTCCAAACAATAAAACTAAATTGATACACACCAGCAATCCATATTTAACTTTAATAGCCAAGTTGTAAAATGGCAATGCTAAATCTAAACTTTTAACTATAAATATAAAAATATCTAGGGCTGCCCCTAATACTCGAACAAATTGTATAACTCTGTTAAGCCTGTAAAATAAAATTTTAAAAAAGCCAGAGAAAGTGAGAAAGTCCATGAGGGACAGATCGTTAACTGTGGGTGCTTGTGATAATCCAAAGGTTTGCCCATTATTCATCAACCTCAAATATGGCATTTGAAACATGCAAGTAATAGCAACTAAGAAATGTGTGATAAATGATAAATGTGTGCTACTAGGCGCATCCAAGTACTTGTGCGGAGAGTGAAAGCTAGTATGGCACTTACTGCAGGCCTTTATCAGGGAAATAACTCCATTTTTGGTCACCCAGAGTAAAATATCAAAACTGTAAAAGTCTACTTTTACTTGTGTAAACTTAAAAACAAAACTTTTTCAAAATGGAGAAAACAAACATAACATGCTTTCTGCCATCTTGGTTTACGTAAACTGGAGTGCGTAAAAAAAATGAACCAAAACTCAGTATATAGGCTACTTGAATCACAGACATGAGAAATACATCTATAGAAAGCTTGAAATGTCTACTTTTAAATTGAGTCAATTCAAACTTATCAAATACTCTGAAATAAAATCTATATGAAAGGTGCGCTTCTCTTGAAAGGCGCATCCAGCCACTAAACTGTAGAGATGGAGAGTCTGGATAGTCAACCTCATCTTTACAGATGACACAGACTTAAACACTAGTTTATTAATAAATTAAATGTCTCGTTGCTATGAGCACGGAATAGAATAGGTAATATATTACATCCATATATTAAATGTTTGTATATACTTAAATTAAAATAAAAGCCAGATCAGTCAACAAATGCCTCAATGAACGAACACTAGTCGATTAGAAAAATCTTTAGTCGGGGCAGCCCTAAAGGTTTCATTAAGTAGAAACTCCAAGCAACAAACTTAAAGATTAAGAAAATGTCCTAGATGCATGATGTGTCAGGTGTTAGATGCCTGACACATCACAAAATTAAACATTGTGCCAACAACACCTGAATGGGGTTTGGGAGAACCAACTGCACTCTTTATTGAAAATGTACATGTAGTATTTTAAATGTGAATGGCACAGAACACAGCCATAGAAGGATCAGAACAAATTTACAATATTCACCAGCATAACACAAGTAACATGACAAGATAAAAACTAATTAGAAAGTGGATTACATGTTAGCAGCACTAAGCCAGTGCTGACTTCAATGGTTTTATTTAACCTATTAAGTAATACAAAATAAAAATAGGACGAAAAAGATCTTGCCTCAAATTGGATGAGTTTTCAGGCTAAACTTGCAAGAAAATTCTTCAAACTTAAATACATCAATTGCGACTCCAGAACTGAGCCTCTGGAATTCCATACACAAACTTTGCTTTTAAAGTGCCAGATCAGAAGCGAGGCTTCTTGGCAGCTCCATCATATTCCTCACGGACCCTGCCAAATCCTGGGTTTCCAGCACCCATGCCCCTTGGACCACCGGGCCCACCTTGTGGGAAACGCTCATTGCGCTACACGGACCGTTTTCAGTTAGGGATTTAGTTTTGTAGAAATTATGGAGTTTAAATCCATGGGAATGGGAGAAAAGCAATAAAGGGTAACGAGTTCCATGAGTTCATATTTTGAGCAAAAGTATTATTTAAGTGGGATCCAAGGAAAACAATCGGTGAAACAGTTCCAACACGCAGATCCACAGGTGCCAGAGGTGACATAGGAAAAGGAAGAGAGGGTAATGTATTCATTAGTCAAATACCATTACATTGCATTCCAATGTCGCTGCTAAGATAAAAAAAAAGGGTTCAAATATTAGATCGAAACAGAATTGTCTCAAAGTTGAGCTTACTGTTGGATGCGCTAAACTTACGATTATGACAAAGGGGTTTGTACTTCACTAATAAAAACCCTCCTAGGCCAATGGGCAATTACAAATTCTTACAATATGAATAGAAAGTGATTTGAATCAAAATGATTGTAAATCTTTTTTTAAACATTATATCAAAATGATTGTAAATATTTCAAAAAATTAAGTCCTGAACATTTGCATTAAGCATTTAGGAGTAGTTTTCCTTTATTAAACAAAACAAATTTTAAAAAGTGTTTTTTACATTCAAAGAGATTTGACTTCAGATTTTTTCTTAAATGCTACTTTTTTGCTAAATATTTAGCAATCACAGATCAATCTTAGACTTCTGAATTTATTGTAATTATGATGTTCATCAGAAATAGGCTAAGAAGCTTGTCAGAACATGCAGTGTGATGTTTAATTGGATGAAATAGAGGCAGTGGAGACTAACAAAATGTAATGCAGTCAATTCGAAAGGTTACAGATTTCAGATTATCATAATTCTTTTAATACTGAAAGCCTAAGATTGGTAATTTATATTAAACATTGCTATAGTGAAAAGAAAAGAACTGCCACTATAAAACCACTTTTTATTCTTCAAAATGGTTGACCACTTAGTCAAAAAAACTAATTGCAAACCATTTTTGTTCTGTAAAGCAACATTTCCAAGCTCGAACAATATTTAACATCTAAATATATTCTAAGGCAGGACTTGAAGGCGAGTTGAAGACTAGGCCTACTAATAGGCCTAAATGTAGGTGGTGTTTGGTGAAATCAGCCAACAAAGACAATAGTTTGAGGTGGAACAAGTTATAACTTTTTTTTTTTAAATAAAAAAAGCACAAAACCCTTGCACTGTATATACATATGGGGTCCATTTTGATTTCATGTTGACTTAAAGTAAAAAAAGTTTCTTACCTACTAAAATCTTCATTCAGGTAATTAAACATTAAGACAAAATACTTGCCTTCAGACACTTAAAAAGATCATACAGTTTCAATACAGAATAAAGCCTCTTTCTGCTTTGCTAATAGCAAATTCCGTGAGTTCCACTTATGTTCAAATGAAACCATCTATTGAGATTCACACATAAGTCCGGCAAAACATGGAAGTAAAGCAGCGCCGCCATTACTGCGTGCCTTGCTGCTAAGGAAGTAGCGTTGGTCCCATAGGCGGCTGTAGCAAATGCTAGCTGTATGAAATGTTATTTCTATGTTGTTGTTTTTTTCAGAGTATGTATATAGTCCAGTGATGCTGGGAAGAGCGTACTGAGTCATTAGCTGTGATGCAGTAGCCTGCTTGCTTTTGTTAAATTAACAGTGCATCGGTTTGTGTTAATGCTTTAATGTCAGCATAAATGATCCTGATCAATTATTTGTTGTAAATGGTGGCGGGCACGTAGGCCAACTGTAAATATGACAGAACAGGCATACCGAAAAACCATGTGAAACTGCGGTCTTCCATCTTTTACTATCGCGTCAATTGATTTTGATTAATATGTGTGAGGGAGAGAGAGAAGCAAGACAGCGCTCGTTTTGTTAAGACGTCAGTGTTCGCACGCGGCTGGGGCATTCTCTCTCTCTCACGCCCAGTCAAGCACAACAGTCATTCTATTCTACATCACTCACCGATCAAAAAAGGCTTTGGCAGTGCCAAAAAGCGGACGATCTGATTGGTTCTAGAAGATTGAATACAACCCGAAACTAAAAAAGCCTTTATTTACCCAAACCGGTCACCACACCAGGCGTGCAAAAGAAAGGCAGAGAGAGCAACCTCCAGCATAGAGTGCGGTTTAGCATCGGTTCAGTTTTTTGTTGATGAAATGCATCAGTTCATGGTTTGTGTGTGTATAAGAGAGAAGAGAGAAAGTCAGTATTTCATTGAGATTAAATTAACTGGTTAAGTATTGTGGATCTTGTAGTATACATTTTCACATGCAGTTACACATTGTCAGTTAAAAACAAGAAAAGGTGGCTGGTAAAAATATTGAGTGGCTGGTAGATTTTGAAATCCACCAGCCCCTGTGGCCGGTGGGGTGGGGAAAAAATCGATTCTCAATGCATCGCGATGCGGACGATCCTGAATCGATTCAGCAAATATCCCAAAATCGATTTTCCAAAAAAAAAAAAAAAAAAAAAAAAAAAAATTATATATATATTTATAAAAACGTAATATTGACGGAACACGTAAAGACGGAAGTGCAGTGACCGGACCGTCTGACGCGTGCACATAACAGAGACGCGATGGCGCGCAAGATCCAAACACCCTCCTTGTTAGGTTAAAAGCTGACGTGTGGAAATATTTTGGCTTCTGAAGTTGAAGAGGGAAAGGAACTGGGCAAGAGCCACTGCTAGTTGTAAGCTTTGTAGAATAAAACTAACGACGGAAACACGACAAATATGACAAGCCATATGACGCGTTTCCAGCCAGAGGAGGAAAAACACTGAGCTGTACAGTTCGTTATAATATTAATTTACTACAAGTAAGTTAAAGTTATGCTCCTAGTTCAGGCACACGTTTATTTTCCTGTTGGTTCTTTGGAATGCTAATAAAATATATTGTACGTTAATTCTTTATGGGTCATTACTTTGTACATTTAAAGGAAAATATTTATAGTCACACACACAAAAGATTCAGATAATCGATTTGTAACATTATAAATGTCTTCACTGTAACTTTTGATCAACTTAATTTAATTTATACTTGATGAATAAAAGTATAGGTTTCTTTTTTCTTTCTCCCAAAAAATGTAAGAAAAATTCTTACCAACTCCAAACTTTTAAACTGTATTGTTTAATGTTACAAAAGCTTTCTATTTCAGATAAATGCTGTTCTTTTGAATTTCTGGGTGATTCTCTGAATTGGGTGCCCTTCAAGCCCCACAAACTTGCTTCAAAGATTTTCAATTGAAGGAAATCACAAAATGCATTTTAATGCAGTCAATTAATAGAACCAGGTGCCTTTGCATTATAATGCAACACAGTTGTTCAAAAAATTATTTAAAGATAATGGGTTGCCTAAGTAGTAGACAACAAGCATGTTTGCATGCCTTCACTAACCATCATTACATTTTCATTGAATATCAAATAAATAAAAAGTGCAATTAATACCAAAATGATGCTGCTGCTAATATAATCATATGTTGGTCTAGTGTATTTTTGTTTACTGTTGTAAAATGGAAAATCAATAATCGCTAATCGAGAATCGTTAATAATCGAAAATCGACTGTAATCGAATCGGGACTTCAATAATCGTAATCGAATAGAATAGGGAAATTAGACAGATTAACCACCCCTAGTGGCCGGTGGACAAAAAAAAAGTTAATTTCCATCCCTGACATGTAGGATTTGTATTTAAATAGCATTATTGCTGGGTATAGTATTATTACAACTTTTTGAAGCTTGTGAACATATTAGCAACACAGCTAGTAATGACAGCATTCATTTTACTGTTGTCATCAATTAATACATGCGTCAGCCAAATGTGAATGTAAATGAAATTAATACATTATGTTGTAAATGAAGTACCTTTATGGGTAAGTGTTGGCCACTACCTGACATCTACCCAATGTTCCATTTCACCAGACATTTTCTTTCATGAGCAGGATCCACTTACATTGAAATGTCATTAGAGGGCACCAGCAGAGCGTCACCATCACCCTTGCCAGGCACGCAGTAATAGCTGCAGGCAAGATGGCACTGCCCATAGAGTTTGCAGCGGATTTGTGTATATCTGACAACAGGATGAGATGCTTGCTCATAAGGTTTCACTTACAGATATCTACTCCTTAAATGCCTCTGAAATGTAAAAGTATTTTATTCCTACTTGCTGAATCAGTATTGGACGGAAACACCAATTCCCCATTTCAAGCAACACTGCCTTCTAACTGGGGAAATCAAAAGGTTCAGCTATAAAAATACTGAGGTAAAAGTAGCACACAGGAAACAAGCTCGACAATCCAACAATTTGTAGAGCACTGGCCTTCCTGCTGAATTACTTTCCTGCAACACAAAGCTTCTCAGCAAAAGCTTGGGCACGTAAACATGTAATAGAAATTCACAGGTTTGTGAATATGCATCATAGGGTGTGCGATATATCATCTACGATAATATAGTAATTGTTGTTTTAACAATGTGCAGTGTGACATTGAGTATGTCCCTCTCTTTACAAAAACATGGCTAGAGAACACACTCACTGTGAGACTTTACACTAATAAAATGATGTATAACCCCCTTTTATTTGAGTATTTGTCTTTATAACATGATATAGTTAAGCAATTCACACAGCAGAACGCAGTGTCTCCACCACCTACTGGTGATTTCGTTTCATTTAAGTATTTATTCAACTTGAAAATTTCATATCAAGGTTTCATTTTTAAATCAGTTTTGCAGTTGTAACTATAGGTTAAGTGAATTCGTCACCCTGAGCATCATTTAACTGTCTGTGTAAATATCTATAAATGCCAGTTCAGATGCAACTTGTGTTTCCTTTGCATTGCAAAGAGGGATTTGGTTGATACCAAGTTCATTTGAATGAAAAACCTAGTTTATTTGATAGGGTCCAATAGTGTCCAATTCTAAAAAAATAAGATATGGTAAAATTCACAAAACATGAAAAATAAAGGGACTCAGCATTCCATGGCCATCCTAAATCTACCAAGGTACCAGCACACAACACTAAGCAAAGTCATTAGCAAAATCCCTGAAAATATTAAGATAATATTTTGTCAATAATCGTCACACCCCTAAAATATGGCCTTAAAAGGTTTAGCCTAAATGGTAAGTTTCATAGTGTAGCTACATGATACAAACTGCTGTTTTACTTGAGAACCTAAATGCTTAAACTCTTGAAATGAAAAGGTAGAAATATTCAGGAAGCACACAGAAAAAAAAGAATAATTTCTTGACAATTAAAGAATGTGTGCCATGTTTAAGCAGACACCTTTATCTATTTGCTTTACAACAAATGTGGGCCAAACCCAACTCCAATCTAACCATCCAATGAATTGCCAACCAGGACACCTCCAACCAGCTACTCAATTGCTCAGCCACGGTCACTATAACTTAATTTCATCAACATTTTGGGATTAAGTTGCTCAAGTTTATCTGCACTAAATGCCCAGTCTCTCAAAATGACAAAAAAAAAAAAAGAGCTCAAAGCATGGAAATAGCATTTCCATGTGATTACCATCGCAGCACTGACATGGATTTGCAACAGTTAAAAATAATAATAAACAGGAACAGCGTTTTATCAGGGGTATTGTTTCACCACATACGGTTTCACCGACCAGGGACTTGTGTTTGAAAAGATCGCACATTGCTAATTCAAAGACTACACAAACAGAGCGCAAACATGCCTGTCTTTATTTGCAATTTAGACAGGTCTTACAAGTAGCATGTTATGTTGCAAGCAGGTGTATAACAATTCATGGGCCTTAGTGCAGACAGACTTGCAAAAGCAACAAGAAGGAACCTGTGAGGGGAGCTGAGCTTGAGTGCTGACAACTTCTGCTACTGAGATGGAGGGACTTATAAAAAAATCACAAAAGAGATCAAAAACACACTTCCCACTGATGGGTCTATCAATTAATCCATCCACACCTAACTTGTAAACCTTCAAACACAAAATGGCCTCAGTTCCTATGAACCACAATAGCTCAACTCAAAGATTAGCAAGCATTCAATACACACACACTCCCGCCACATTCACTCGAGCTTTCAACTCAGGAACACATTACCATTTCGTTGGACGCCATGCTTCCTGGTGTGGATCCACCCATTCCTTGGTGTCCTTCAAAATTCATTGCGGTCGATGGGAACTTCTGGCCAGGTGACCCAAAAGACATCTCTGTTTAAATTTTTAAAAGGGCATATATTAGTTTCATTAACCCTTAAAAGCATGCAAAGATTTCACAGCAATTTAGGTTTAAGGTCCACAACCTAAAGGTAAATATCCATAAAATAAATAAGTATCAGTCATAGGGGAAGGCATGCAACGTTTTGATCATGCTGATAAATGTAGAGGTTATCAGTTTTAAATTGTTTGAATTTTCAAACAATAAATAAGACTTTTTCTTATAAAAATTGAGATTTATTTGACGTTATTTTACCAGGTACTAGTATAAAATATATATTCATATTTACTGAAGTGCAATATGCATGGTTTTAACTGTGGTTATGACAAATGTATGGTACTATGGAAGACCAATGGTTAATTTTATTAAAACAGTATTTAATAGGGCCATCACGATTCCTCAATTAAAGTCAAGTATTCCGAAATACCATAATAAATTACGGAAAATAAATATAAATTACCGGAAATACCATTCCACAGACGAGAATTCAAGAACCTGCATGATGTATTAGAACCATTTAAATAAAACATACTATAGCACAGTTCCATTGTGAAATTGCAAATTTGCAAAGAAAATCAACAGGAGAATATGTGTTTCTAAATAAGTGAACTGTTGTTCATCGTGATTTTAAAAGTAAGCTTAAACATTGCTGAGTTTGAATGTTTTAATGTCCAAAACTTACTTATTTAAGAAATTACAGTTGCTGTAGAATTTCAATTATAAACTAGCCAAATAATAAAGATTAGGTAAACATTTGAACTAAAATGTAATTTGGCCAATATTAAACCATGATTTTATCTGCAGTTGTTGCTGTCTATTCTATGCTGCTGCTTATTCATGATCAATTTTGTTAATCGTACATGAGTTACACAGGTTTCGTTACATGATTATTGCATACCTTTTTAATCATGAGAAAATGTCATGTGTTTGACAGATGTGTAACCATTAGTGATGCACGATATATCGGCCACCATATCGGTATCGGCAGATATATGTTGATGGCCGACACCATATTGGCCACATGATGGCCGATATATTAAAGCTGATAATTAATGTATTATTTCCTTCAGCTGAGACGCTTCAGATGCACAACATGATGGTTTGGAATTGCTTGAAATATGATTGGACAAAAAATGAAAATACTGTTTAGTGTGGTACAAGTCTGTCTATATAGTCCATGTAAACTATATGATGTGATTGGGATATGGATTTTAGTGGTGAGACTTTTGTTTTGTAATCAGACTCTCAAAAATGAAATAAAAATTTGGATTTAGATTTATCGGTCAATATATCGGTTATCGGCTCTCAAGTATAAAGATTATCGGTTATCGGTCAAAATGTTCATATCGGTGCATCTCTAGTAACCATAGCATGTTTTGAAATATTTCTACCATTATTGTTTTAGAAATATGTTGTTTCTGAAAGAGGGAGAAGTGAAGGACAAAAGTAATGGTTTTAAAAGAGTGTTAACCGATTAAGAATCTAAGGTGACAAACCGAAGGTTTTAAGCAGTTTGCTTCCCAACGGAGGTAATGCCGTACATGTAAGGGCTAGGTTTTGGTTGACGGAGCATGGAGATTATATGGATTTCACCCTTTTTCATTTTATTACTGAGCACTGGGCCACTCTGTCAAACACTAGGTGAAAAACTATTGTTTCCCCTCTGTGAGCCATGTTTTAAAGCTAAGCAACAAATGTTGTGAGAAGCAATTTGGGAATAATGAGTTTAGTGAGTCAGGTGAGATTCTTCACGAACATCCAGTGGGTATGCATATGACGGGATGTCAATGAACCATAAAATTTACTTAAGATAAAAGTAGGAGGCCCTATGATAATCTACTCATTCGTTTATCCAACTTGGTAAATTTTGTTATTTGAAAAATGTATATGCATGATTTGACTGAATTAATACAGTTTTGCTCTCTAATTATGTTTTCAGCGACTGACTGACTGACTACTGGAATTTTGGTATTGTGACAACCCTATTCATTACACTTGTTATCCACACACACATATATATATTCATGAATTATATCAGCAGACAACAGCATGTTAATTTTTTGAGTTTTTAGATCTAGAGTGCATCTTACAGGCATGAAAACGGGTCAGGGGTGAAAAAGGTGAGAAGGATATTACCCCTCTAGGGGGTCCGGGGGCACCCCTGTAAGAAAATTTTAAACATTCCATATTTTAAAGCATCAATCTGATGCATTTTGAGATGCATTTTTGCCAACCTGGGGAGAGCTGGAGAAACTTAACTTCAGCCATGAGTCAAAAATACTATGGCCTTATTTTAATAATAAAAAAAAAGAACGATACCGATCAGTTACCAATGCAGTTTAAAAAAAGAATCAAGTTGAATTTCTATAACTGTGTGTTGAACTGATAATCACTCTTTTGTGTGTTAAACTACTTAACACAGACAACTTCCTTATAAAGAAAAACATAAAAAATATGATCATAACCTATGACAACAAATTATATTATAAACTAGATTAGTGGGTAACTCAGTCAAATTTAGAAAAACAATAATTTTATAAAATCAGAACATTTAGTGAAAAATTAGGCAAATTAGAGACAATAACTGCAGCACTAAATCTGGTAAAATGTTACACATTGCTCTTTGTATTGGTGTAAAATGCATTAATGAAAAACAAGATAAAAATCAAAAAGATCAATTATCTTATAGTTTTCTATAAAATTAAGAAAATATATATAGCACAAATGTATAGCACATCTGTTTAATGAGGCAGCAACATATGATAGATAGAACAGAACAAAAAATGCAATTAATAATCTTTCATTGCGCAAAAGTATTATGATATATGATTATGAAAGACTCCAACGAGCATTGCGACGCGAGCGCTGAATGATGCGCTTGAGGCAACATGAGTCACAGCGCGCAGCTCTTCCTATAGAGCTCTTCAAGTTCGAGTCCGCATTGAAAAGTTCAAAGCACAAAGGAAATATATCGATGCATAGTGTATTATACAGTATCTATCTATGCAATAGTTTATTGAGCCTTTTCTTTTAACAGTTTTAAATTTCAGTTACTGTGCGCTTGAAGAACAATGATAGTGCTCTTCAGTGTTGTGATCTAGAAACAACATGCGGTAAAGGATGATAAACATGTTTGAGGTACTACAGCAAGATAGTCAATTTATGCGAGACCATAGAGCTTTATCTACAGATCAATTAACATTTAATCATCTTGGAGAGAGATTCATCGTTGCCGAACGCGACGCTCTGTGCTGTTTGAATGCTGAATGACTGACGACGCGCTGCTGCTGTTTTTGACTGTTGACTGGAGAATGACTGACAAGTCGACGCACTGTTTGTTTGAATTGAATGGAGAATTACTGACAGCCGCAGCGGAGGGAAAAGTTTACGTGAACTTGAATTTAACGACTTAGATATTAATTTCTATCTCACATTATACTATAGTATGGCTTCGTAATACATTATACCCCCCCCCTCAAAACATTTTCTCATCGAATCTACACGATTCACGTAGGTCACCTATTTTGCTTTCAAAATGGCGAATTTCACCGAAAGGTGAGTGATTCTCATGTCTGATCTTACCAGTCAACCCCAGGCCTCCACTAGAATTCATTCTCATCTCCCTTTCTCTCTGCAAAAAAGTGGGGAAAGGGTTTTATTTAAAAGGTTTTGACAAATATGGCAGTTAAATGCAAAGAGCTTTCTAACGGCATTACTTACATTATCCATGAAGCCACCCATTCTGTAAGACTCCTCACGTTTACGCCTCATCTGTTCTTCAAGTTCCCTCTGCCGCATCATCTCCTCCTCTCTCCTACGGCGTTCCTCTTCCTGCCTGTGGGTGGGAACAATCACTCAGTTAGCTAACATCACAGCAAGGGTTTCCAGGACCACCATACACAAAAACAGACATACCTGAGTTGCATCTCTTTACGTTTCTGCATCTCCTGACTGTGCATTTCTTCCATCCGACGAAGTTCCTCCTGACGTCTAAGAAGGTCTTAAAACAAAATATACCACACAATCATTCATCCCATTATCTCAAAAAAAAATAAAAAAAATAAAAAAATGCCAAAAACAAATACACTGACTCAAGAGACAATACTCACCCTGTCGGAGCATGTTCGCTTGATGCTCATGAAAGGCATCTTCCATCTCCCCTTCCAGCTTTTCACGGGCCTCATGCATGTTTTTTTCCACTTGCTGCCTCTGTTGTTTCTCCATCTCATCAAGGGACTTCCATCGCTGGGAGTATTCAAACTCAAAGGTGCCAGGACGGGCAAACCGAGGAGGTTGATCTCGCTCTCTGGGGACAAAATCAAAGGCCATTAACAAATGTATCTATGATTATGACTAGCCATGTGCCGGTATTAAATTTTCATTCTGCAATTAGCCTAATTGATTGCACTTTAATCACAGTATAATCACAATATTTAAAATGCACAAGAGAAACAGATGGGGGCATCTAAAAAATGTTTTTAAAACGTGCATCAAAATGTGTAATTGTCAAAATAATTGGTAACTAAAAGAATTTACTTGTTTAGTGATAACATATTACAATGTTTACATGGTCAATGACTGAGGCTACTGTTTGTATTATTGCTTAATTTTCACGATTTCAATTCAATTCTTGGATTTCTTTTCAATCTTGATTCAATATTGACACATTTGGATAAATATGTTGGCTACAGTAGATAGCCTGCATTTTATATTACCTCAAGAAAAAACCTCACATAATGCTTGTAAACATACAGAGAAAAATTGAATATAATGCATAGAATTAGGGATGTAAACGATTAATTGATTAAATGCCGTCAAGAATTTACTTGATTAAATGTCAGCTAATTGAACATTGCGAACATAAAACATGATTATTTGGAACTTACTTCTGATAATTGGGGTTCTTCTGTGCAAGTTTCTCTGGCAAACCATCCTCATCATCATACTGCTCCAACAACTCAACCACAATCGGACGGGGTGCCCTAAAAAATAATAAAATGATGTAAAGATTTTCTGCAAGTCCACCAAGTAACAAGAATGACCATTTAATGAGACCATATGGACATTGTACATATTACAATAACTTACGATGTGAGAAGGAACACTCCATCACTGATACGATCCATAGCCTTCCGTGCAGCTGGTTTGGAAGAAAACTCAACAATGCCCTTCCCTGTGGAGCGGCCACGGTCATCTACGATAACTACAGCCCTCTCCACCACTCCAAACTGAGAGAAGGCCTCCTCCAGCAGCTCATTGGACACAAATGGAGATAAGTTGCGCACAGAAAGTGCAGCAGAATGAGTGGCGAAACGAACTCGGAGAGCCTGCCTTTCATCGGAATATCATCCAGCTCAGCTTTGGCAACCTCCGCCAAAGCACGGGATTCCTTAAAATACATAAAAAGACTCAATTAAGTAAGGCATGTTTAGAATAGGCTACTTAACACCTACAATGAATGAGTTATGGCACGGGGTCACAGTGGTGATGGCGCAGTGGATAAGACACATGCCTTTGGTGTGAAAGACTCGGGTTCGAATCCACTGAGAGACACCAATGTGTCCCTGAGCAAAACACTTAACCCCTAGTTGCTCCAGAGGAGTGCTACCTCTGACATGTAAAGCAATTGTAAGTCGCTTTGAATAAAAGCGTCAGCTACATGAATAAATGTAGGTATGTGACAAACTGACTTATATACGCCGAGCGCTTGTTTCCCGGCTGTGTTCCCAGCAGGTATTCAGCGCAATACGCGTTGGTGACTAAAGACATCTGTCGTATCTTTGCTTTGTGAATACCTCTAAAGCCCATATACTAGTAACGTAAATTACATAATCACGTTGATTCTGACGTTCAAATTTCCAGGATGGCTGTAGTAAGAAGAAAGTTATAAGCAAAGCAACATTTCTCTCGTGTTTGGCATCAAAATCCGCTATGAAGGGGAGTATTTTTTTGTTTCAAACCCAATACTTTTGAAAGATTATACATTTAACTTGAATTAGGTGAAGTTTGGGATTGATTGTAACATTCGCATGTGTTTTTTTACGATCCGCAAGTGACGTTGTTGTCAACCATCAGAATCAGCCATTCGATAATATTGGCTTCCAAAACTTCTCCCAGTTTTTAAAATAATCGTCAACTATTTTAGTAATCGTTTTGTTGACAGAATTGTCTGATTTTTAGCCTGAATTAAAATAAAAGTTTGTATTTTTTTATGAAAACACTGTCTTTTTAGATCTAGTGATGTAAATTAATCTCTATCTAACATATGTAAGTAGATTAAAATGAATAAATAATATTTCACTATTTAAATTGCTTGCCAGCATTAAGTCAAGAAATGCCCTACAAAAGAAACAATGAAATGCATGTGTCGATGCCAACTGACTAAAAATGTGAATAAAGATTTTATTTGAGAGGATTTTGATTTCATATGGAAAGATATGTGTAGATTGATGCTCTCGGTTTCATCAGAGGAAGGGGTTAATAGAAATAATAAATGTGTATCTATTCCTTTTAAAAAGAGGTCATCTTAATCTTGTTGGGCTTTTAATTACCTAGGCTACACTGTGGTGTTTGAATTATACAAATAGACCAAGAAATGTGGAAGTTATGATATTTTGAAGTGTTTGTTCAAGCAGAAGAGGTCACAGTTTTTCATTGTTTTAATTAGGTACAAAAATGACCCCTAATTTTGGAATTTAAAAATTCCATAACTTTCTTAAATATTATCCGATTTTAATCATTTAAAAACCATTTTAAGGTATTTTTTATTATCTATCATTTGGTAATGATTATATAAGAATTTTCTCATATTTATTTTTTTTGTCACATACCTAATAAATGTAAATGTAATGTAAATGTGGTTGTAAGTCTCACCAGCCTGATGAATCCAAAACCTTTGCTTTGATTGATGAAAATCTCACTGGGTTCCCCATACTTTGCAAACAATTTTCTGAATTCGGTTTCACTGATGTCGTTCGGGAGGTTCCCAATAAACAGACGGCAACGTTGAGTGTAGGTTTTCTCCCAGGCTTGCGCAGCAAAGACAGGGTTGCCATTAATTCCTAAAACCAAAAAAAAAAACACAATAAAAATCAAAATCTGCTGGTAAACCTATCGCACGGCTAAATTTGAGCGCCATATTACAAATCAATAAGTGTCACTTCACAATGTCTGCGAACTTGTTATTCTACAATGCAAACACAAACATGACCTATATTTATCAAACTAGGCTACACTAAAACAACAAAATTATATCAAAACGCGTTCGTAAAGCGAAATAAACGTCAAAAAGTCAGACAGAGAGACCGAAACATCGGGGGACCAGTAATGAGTGCAACCTTTGTTCAAACGTCTACAAAATGGCGGATCTGACTCTGTAACGTTACCCCGCACTACTGAAAAAGTGTTTTAGATTACAACGTTATCAATTGAACGTAACGTTACAGAAACCCTTCAAACTATTAATAAAAACGACTAACGTTATTTTACGTTTATGCAAGAATAAAGTTAACGTTATTTTACCTGAGAATGAGAGCCGTCGTTGCTCGTGGTACTCTGTTGCAGCGGTGGTAGCATCTTTTCCGGTGCTTTCTGCATGGGAACATGCTGTTTTTGACCATTCCCAAACCCGAATTTAGGTTGATTCTTTCTGAACTGGTTCTGTTGGGAACCGAAATTTGGGGTTTTCGCGTTATTCTGTGGCGGTGGAGACTGGATCTGTGGTGGAGGCTGGATCTTCTGTGGCGGTTGAGACTGGATCTTCTGTGGCGGTTGAGACTGGATCTTCTGTGGTGGTGGAGACTGGATCTTCTGTGGTGGTGGAGCCTGGATCTTCTGTGGTGGTGGAGCCTGGATCTTCTGTGGTGGTGGAGCCTGGATCTTCTGTGGCGGTGGAGACTGGATCTTCTGTGGCGGTGGAGACTGGATCTGCGGCGCAGACTGGACCTTCGGCTGAGCGGCGATGGCGGTCTGTTGAGGCGAAGGGCCTTTGTTGTTGCTTTGCTGGGCCAGACCAGGGCCTTGCGCCGGAGGTGACTGAACCACTGGCTTGTTCTGATTGGATTCCTGTGGCTTCTGTGTTATAGGGGCCTGGTTGGGCTGGTTTCCCTGATTGGGCCTAAACCCGCCACCCATATGGTTTCCTCGGTTTTGATAAGGTTGCTGGTTTTGATTTCGAAAGTTAGGGTTTCCCATCCCACCACGCATTCCCATTCCTCCGCGGCCTCGGTACTGGAATCCTCCACGGTTACGGGAGCGGTCACGAGACATTTTCTCACACGCGGGAAGAAAAAACCGTTAAAAAACTTTCGCGAAAATAGATTCGACTAAATAGCGCACTCTATTCAAAACTAATGATTAGATGCCGACGAGAAGTGGATAACCGGCTCTCCAAGCTGGCTTTGTAAAATGGCCGTTGGTTGCGCGAGAGGATCGTAGAAATGGGAGGTATCACGTGCTCAAGAGCCTCCGCCCGAAACCAGATCCTACGGTCCGAATGGTAAATGGCGCGCTCTAGTGGCGTTTAACCATTACTGAGTGTACTACAAGTAGGCTACATGGCTTTTTTACATACGTTTCGAATATAGGTTTCGAAGCAGCCTACTTTTTACCGGACGATGGTAAACTACCCAAATTGGCTATCATGAGTAAAAGCAGCTTCCCTTTATAATATTAGAATATTATTACTTTACAGTCCACATAAAGTAAATAAAATGAAGTAAATTATTTTAATAAATTACGTTTTTTGTTGTTGTGTGTGTGTGAATGATAGCTTACTGTTATAATTGTGCTCCAAAACAATGACACAATTCGCACATTTAGAAGATATATAAGCATTTAAAACGTAAAGTCTCTCACTTCTGCCAGGATCACAGATTTTGATGACATCACTCTGCACTTCAGCTTCTCGTGAGTTTTCAGTCCAATCAAATGCTATCTAGAATATACATTTAAGTGTCCCTGTCCCCTTCATTATAGCTGAAGCTGCAGCTAAGTCACTTATTCATACATTTACTATTATCTACATGGTGAATGGCACATAGTCCTCTATGTAGGGGATAGGGAACAATTCAGACGGTGGCAATATGATTTCCATTGGGACAGAAGTCTGGTGTCTATAAGAAGAGATGAAGCAAAAGTAGCCTAGTTTATTGTTATTATGAACATTTTCAGTTAAATTCTTCAAATTAAATGTACATGCAATGCCACAAAAAAGCCAGAATACATTGTGCCTAGTATAAAATAATACTGTTGTATTTTCTGTGCTAATGCATTATGCCATCTCTGAGCACCATTAAGCTCTCTGTGTAAAAATAACTAAATGCCACTTCAGAAGCACTTCTGTGTCACTGTCATCTACCTTGCCGGGAAGAGTAAAGTGTATCTTGCAGTGCCAGTTTTGGATGGACTACTCTTGACTTGAACAAAGATGAGATGTTTTGTTCAGTGTGGTTTTCTCTTTGTGGTTTGACAAAAACGTAAAGAGTCATTTCAATTAATACTGTTTCTGACCAGGCTGGTTTCTTTCAGGTATTGGGGCTAAAGGTGGTGACGTTTCTAGGGCCTCGACCTCAGAGGCCGACACTTTTGTCAGAAGTCTATATGTTCTTGCATTATGTGATGAGAACACATTCATTTGTTGCTTCAGAGCAAAATCACTCAACTTAAAAAGAGGATTTCAGCTTCTGTAAGTCTCAGCACTGTCAATTTAAATGATTTTTCTTGTTGTTAATTACTTCAGTGTGACAAGCGAAATTTTGTTTAGTTCATTATTATGGGTTGCATTGCCTCAACAGTCCAATTATTTTTGACACAGCTTCAAACAATAGTTTGTTTGCCTGAAGCAAGACATGCCCTGAAGCTTTTCAACTTTAGGTTTTTGACTTTAACTACTTTAAACTGCAATTGTGTGATGTCTAGTTGCTGACCCTCAGTCTGACATTGTCTGTTTCCATTTGAATGTGCACACTCAAAACACTTGCTAAATACACTTGTACTCAGCACTACATTTCATGTACACTGCCTGCTTTTCAACTCTTAAAGGAGTAGTTCACTTTAAAAAAAAAAAAAACTTTTGCTGATAATAGAGGGAATGCATTGACGTCACTTTCCCGCCGGAACAACCCACCTCAGCCTGAGTGAGTGGCAAAAGATCTGCTGCGTGACTGGATTTAATAGGGGAAACTGCGAAAATGCGACTAAAACAAACAATTTTATCAATTTAAACTAAATTGGACTCAATATAGTGTTCCTTACAACTTACTAAAGATCCAGTGATCCATGGATATTGAGATGCAGCCAGGAATCGAGTTGCCTGACATTTATGTTTGCCTGATTTCGACGCCGGGGAAATAAAAGCAATATAAACAGTAAACGTAAAGCAAATTTGCCTGTGAACGCTTTATATAAATACAATATAGGTAGGTCTAAATCCGGGTGATCACTTATATCAGTGTTATATATAGCCTATATATCATCATATCGTCCAGCCATAAAATTTTATAGTTTTTTTTTGGTCAGTGTTTATTAGAACAACATCCAATAATGCAGAATATGCAATGATAAATATTTAATTGATGAGTTGTTTATATATATATATATGTATATATATATATATATATATAATATATATATATATATATATATATATATATATATAACAACAATACAAAATGTATGGGTATGGTTTTACAGCTAAATTCAGCATATTGACACATAATGATATCTGCAAATCCACCTTTCGCTGACTGGAGTCCAGTTGTTTCTGTGAATTGCAGCGATCCATTTGCTCCTCTTTTTATAGCAGTCTGTAAAAATATACCTTGGATTTTTTCTCAAATCTAGTTATACAGTCAATCGCAAAGCTCTTTTATATGTGTTGTGTTTGTTTTTTGCGGCATTCACGCTGAAAACATATACAGCCGCTCAGTCTTTTTGCCACTCACTGTGAGAAACTGCAGGCACGTGACCGGACGGTGACGTCACACGCATTCCCCTCTATTTACTCATCCCCATCCAAGATGTCCATGTCTTCTCTTTCTTCAGATGAAAAGAAATTAATGTTTTTGATGAAAACATTCCAGGATTTTCTCCATATAATGAACTTCATTGGGAAACCAAACGGTTCAAGGTCCAAATGAGAGTTTCAGTGCAGCTTCAAAGGGCTTTAAATGGCACCAGACGATGAATAAGGGTCTTATCTAGGACCCTTCAAGTCATGACTCGAAAAAAGATTTGATGAACGCATTTTAATGGATGAGTTTGAACAGGAGAATCATGAACGCTCATCACAGAAGAGAGCAAGGAGAGCATTTGTGCTTATAAAACTTAAACTTTTTTATTTAGTTTTGAAATGACTGATCGTTTACCCTTATTCATCGTCTGGTGACGTTTAAAGCCCTTAGAAGCTGCACTGAAACTCTCATTTGGACCTTAAACCAGTCCAAGTCCATTATATGGAGTAAATTCTGGAATGTTTTTATCAAAAACCTTAAAAAACTGATTTCTTTTCGACTGAACATGATGGACATCTTGGATGACATGGGTGAGTAAAATATCAGCAAAAGTTTTTTTTAAAAGTGAACTGCTCCTTTAAAGTTACCTAGTCTACTCTACTGACACACATTTCAAGGACAGGCAAGTAGATTATAACATTAATGAACATTTACATCGCTTCCCTGCCCTAAAACACTACTTCATTCAGTTACATCTAAGATCACTTCCATTACCAAAAGTATGTTCACATTATAGACTGGTTACATTCCCAAAGCTCCCCACAATTTCAATCAAGATGGCCACCTCCCAGAACACAATAACAAGGGGGCCCTGTGGGTATCAGTGTGGTGTTTGGACAGGCCACATAGTGGACATTATCAAGTGCCCTCTTTCAATCCCATAATGCACCCAATAAACGAGTGTAGCCTATCTAGGCTGTGTCCAAAAACTATGGCAGCCAAGTTGTTGCTGAACTGCCTTATCAGGCAATGTCTTTATAGCATTTGCACAAATATCATGAAACTGACTTCTGAGGCAGCGCGATGGTTTAATGATCTACAACAAAATAGAGAAAGCTTTACGCATATATTTCGATTAATACAATTATTTCTCACAAGAAATTACATCAGAAGTAGAATACATTGGACAAAAAATGTGCATTTGCACAAACTGACACACCAACTACAACTTTCAGATGCATTTTTTTTAGCTCAACTGTCACAGAATGGAAAGCACAGGATTGGTGGGATATCAGAGGCAGCAAGGAATACATCTAGTGAAGCTAACATTGGATTCAGATGTGTCTTGATGCCTTCTTCCCTTGGAATACATCCTCCTTTTCTGACGTAGCCGAGCACTCAACGGCTAGATAATACCCATAATGCACTGTGAGGGTTGTGCCAAATGAATTCCCGCGTCAGGCCAGAAGATGGCACCCACAGCTGAATCCTCCATGACTGAAGCTGCCAGAACATTATCACTGAACATATTAGAATATTTGCCATTGGAAATTTAGTTTCTAGTAAAGAATATTGACATTTTCTTCTGTGTCTCAACAAATCATAATTCAAAGAAGAAGAGTTGTATCCATAAAACATTGCATAATATAAACAAATTATTACTGCCAGTTTCAGATACCTAATGACCCAATGTCCTTTCACATCACATTGTTACAAAGAACTTTCCCTCTAAAGCTGCCTTTCCAAGTGCCTGATATTGGCTGAATGATTATTTCATGTGCTAACCAGTAGATCTGCACTTGAGTGGGATTCTTGTAAAAAATTAATCTCCTCTTATCTCCTTTGCAAAACAAAATATTGCTGGTAACACTTTACAATAAGGTCCGTTAGTTAACATTAGTTAACTACATGAACTGCACACATACAGCATTTATTTATCTTTGTTAATGTTAATTTCAACATTTACTAATATTTTATTTAAATCTTGTTAACATTAGTTAATACTACCTGTGAACTAACATGAACAAACAATGAACAGCTATATTTTTATTAAGTAACGTTAACAAAGATGAACAAATACAGTAACAAATGTATTGCTCATGGTTAGTTCATGTTAGTTAATACATTAACTAATGTTAACTAATGGAACCTTATTCTAGTGTTACCATATAGCTTTTCTTTTAACAATATTGTTAAACCCTTTACATTAGGGAAGATAAGTGAAATAACAACAGGAGAAAAAATAACAGAAGAATGAGGAGGGTTTGGTCTATCCTCAATTTCAAGAGCTGAACAAACTTAACAAAACAATAAAAAAGCATGATAAAAAAAGCTTGATAAAAGCTAGGCTACTTTATGAGTCATACAATATATGAACATGAACATTACCTAACATGCTTGTGTTTGTGACCATGCATCTAAAGGTCCATAGAGATAACCTTAATCGGCCTTGGCCTTCTGCATTCAGTTTGATTTCCAAATATCTTCAATGAATGTCTTGGACCTGACATAGGCTTTTCTGTTGTTCTTCGTGTGCTTTCTTCACATGGGTTCATAAAAGCGATTGTCTTTCTTTTTTCTCTTTTGTCAGATCTTCCACGAAGCGAAAGCTTGTTTTGTTTCAGGAATTCGTCTGTTTTTGGCATTGTTCCAAATGGCATCACAGATCGTTGATAGAACTAATGATGAACACTGAATCCTGCCATTCTTAGTGCTTTTTTCAAGAAAAAGTAAAGTTTTGGTATGATAGCACATATCATACAAACATAGAACCCGTTTCAACGTCTGTCTTGGTCGCTATTTTGTCTAGACCCTTTCTTTAATTAAACGTGTTTTGTTTTACTTTACTTTTTTTGGATAAAATATGTCCTGTTGAACCTGTTCTGTGGGGTTTGTGGTGCATTTATTGAGTCTGACAGAATTTTAAACCTTCCTCAGCTGCCTTATTATGCTATTATTATTTTTTACACTAGAGGACAGTATCAGCCCATAGAAAAACTTCAGTTCTCTCTTGCATCTGCTTTTCAGTGAGAATCTATTAGGCCTATATATATATATATACATATATATATATACATATATATATACATATATATATACATATATATATATATATATATATACATATATATATACATATATATATACATATATATATACATATATATATATATATATATATATATATATATACATATATATATACATATATATACACATATATATACATATATATATACATATATATACATATATATATATACATATATATATACATATATATATACATATATATATATATATATATACATATATATATATATATCATATATATATATACATATATATATATATATATATATATATATATATATATATATATATATATATATATACATATATATATACATATATATACATATATATATATATATATATATATATATATATATATATATATATATATATATACATATATATATATATATATATATATATATATATATATATATATATATATATATATATATATATATATATTGGACAGTTTTTCCATTTCATCTGGCTGATGCTTAATGCGGAGAACATGTGTTAACTAAATGGCACATTTACGAATAAAACAAAAAAGACCAGCCAATATGAAGCATGTGATCTTTTCCTTTCCTTTTTCTAAAAGCAAAAATATTATGCAGGATTTTGTATGGATCACCAAATGATGCTGGTCATTTCATTCCATTGCATTTTTCATGACATAAGAAACCTATATGAAATGAAAGCAACTTAAGTCTGGGCATTTAAATACTGACACAAGTGTGCTCTAGTTTGTAGTCCTAATGAGTTTTGCCTGAAACATTTGATTGCTTCTGAGACATTTTAGAAAATCAAACAAAATATGATTACTGCCATTAGTAACTAATACAGGAATAAATATATGTTAAACACATACATCAATTAGTCTGTTTCTGAACAATTGTTTCTGCTCAGTGCACTCTCAGTTAATTCCCAGGGTGATGAGAACACATTTCATTTGATGGTGCTTCAGAGCAAAACCACTCAATTTAAAAGTGGGTTTCATCATCTTTAAGTCTCACCACCTGTCAATTTAAATGATCTCTTTTTTTGTTAATTACTTCAGTGTACAAGAGAAATTGAGTTTAGCTCCATTATTATGGGTTGCATTGTCTCGTCAGACCAATTTTTCTGACAAATCTTCAAACAATAGTTTGTTGGCCTGAAGCTAGACATGCCCTGAGGCTTTTCAACTTTAGACTTTAAACAACTGCAAGTGTGTGATGTCTAGTTGCTGACCCTCAGTGTTGCTTGTCTGTTTCAATTTAAATTGAACTATTATGCACACTTAATACACTTTGTACTGAGCACTACCAATACATTTCATAAACTGTCTGCTTTTCAAATACGCATATAAGTGACCTGACTCTTCTGATACAGATACATTTCAAGGACACACAAGTAGGCTACATTATACCAAACATTAATGAACACTCACAATTCAACTTCTAAGTGCCTTCCTTGCCCTAATACACTTACTCTCACACAGTTACATCTGGATCACTCCAATTACCATAAGTGCATTCACATTATATGGTTACACTCCCTAGACAGTCAGTTGATATTAAAAAGATTTTGTCCTGAATATAAATGTAAAAATGAATACACATGATACAGACATTACAGGTGTTTCCACAAGACAGGTAAGGGAAAAGTGAGATTCTTGACATCTATTTATTCATTCAGATCAATTGAAAAAAGATATCCCCATGGTTTGAAGGAGCTGAAGATCAGCCTCACTCTCAGAAGAAAAAGTTCTAGATCCTTAAAGGGTTCTGACAGGTGCTTCATAGAACCTTTTAGGAGTTCCATCATGGATTTAGTTATTCAATTCATTATTCATTTTAATGAAGTTTCATAAACACGATTTGTCACTAGAAAAATGCAAATAACCTGGTAAATATAGACGTATTACGCAATCATTAAGATATTTTTTTCGAACCTTTTGGCAAGTCAAGAACCCTGGGGTATATATACAGTATACACACACACACACACACACACACATATATATATATATATGAGAGAGAGAGAGAGAGAGAGAGAGAGAGAGAGAGAGAGAGAGAGAGAGAGAGAGAGAGAGAGAGAGAGAGTAAAATGATCAAAGAATTAAAGATATGTTATCATGCCACTTGATGGCTCTAGTGCTGACAACATTGAGGAGAGATTTCAGGGCCAGATATATTGAGTCACTGCTTCAAGGAGACACTAAATGAATGTAGCATGTAAAATACCACCATTTCAGAGCCATCTAATTGGATGTATTCAGTTTCTTATGGAATTATATGAATGTGTGATGATGGTTGTTTTGTTACCTGTAAGTTCTCATGTTATTTGATGCCTCTGTTCGGTAACTATTGTAGAATCATCATTGACTGTCTTGTAGTTGTGCTTGATGGTGGTGATGGCACCAAACAAATTTCTGACAGACAGGCAAATAAAGAATTATGATAATTTTGATTAATAATCTGATTATTAAGGCTATTGACTAGGTTATTTTATATACATTATATACTGTATAAAGAGGTAACAAGTCAATTCTCATTCTAAGACAGTGATCTAACTTTTGATCTAAATCCGACACACATGGCAAACTTTTAGCGTCAGTAGATGTTAGCGGTAGGTTTAGGTCTGGGGTAGGGTTAGGGTTAAACCACTAGGAGGCGCGTCTCATATTGACGCTAAAGGCTGCCATGTGCGTCAGATGTTGACGCATGGTCAAAAGCATCAGTTAGATGACGCCTTGGATGAGAACGGGCCGATTTTACTGTCTTTTTTTGGCAAGGCAGTGAGAACACCAAATGCAGTTCATAGGAAACCTTGGAGCAAACATTTAGCATTTAGAAACACTATTCAAAACAACAGTCAGATAGACATGAGGGACATACAGACTATACAAACAATAGACCAATACGCATAACGACAGCTAGACAACAAAATCCTGTAACAAATCAATTGCTTGTCTTTTATAGTGAGTGTAATAATTAGTAAAATTGCTTGAAAGATATATTTTTTTAAATGTGACTGTGCAATTAGTGCAATTAATGGCCCAAATAATCCGGATAAGTATGCAGGTATGTCATGTATGCATGAGCAGTCAGAAAAAAAAAAAAAATTCTGAAGAAACTGTCTGTCGAAAACAAAATTTTTTTGTGGTGTTTGGATGGATCCTTACCCTCCATTCTTCCGAGGCTTGAGCGTATAAGCTTGAAGGATGAGTGAGGTTCTTCCTGATGATAATGGACTTCCTTGTGCTCCATACAGTGTAGTGGAAGGGAGGTGATCGCCAGTCATATAAAAACTACCCACTGGGCACTTTTTAACATGCTCCTCAAGACCTTCCCATCATAGCATTTATAGCAGACAGTAAGGTTGTTTGCCAGAACAATCTTTGTTAGACATATGTAGAAGCAGACAAGGATGGGGGTCTTCTGGTCAGTTAATTTTACACGGCTGTCTGGAATACTTCATTCTGATGAATTGGTCAATCGTGGTCACACATGCAGTAGCCAGATATTCTCCATAATCAATGGCAACGTTGACGCTCAGAACTGGCCATCTCACTTATCATACTGTGGACTCTGATGCTCTTTTGTTTCATTTTGACCAGTTCTGGTGCCATCTTGGGTCTTGGTTATCCAATGTAAAAACGACCTCAGTATTATATTACTGTAAGAGCCCTTCACATTGAATTTTCCATTGTTTTTCAATGTAAGTACATTCTTTGGAGCTCTAAGGGTGGATTTTCTGCAGGGGTTCAAGCTGCAAGACTGCTGAATGACTAAAGAAACGTAATTAGCAAGATGGCAGAAAACTGTACATTTCTTGTCCATTCCACCCACTGCCACTTATACCAACGACGGAAAAAAAGTGCAGTTACAGTAGCTTAATATGTGGCAGAGCGTTGCTATTAAGAGTGACAGCATTGTATTTCAATAGGTAGCACTTCAAAGTCAATGCCAAATCAAAACTAGTTAGCACATTAATTGTAACTGAAAAGGTTTCATGACAAAATATGGTTATGGTTACACTTAAAATAGTTACAAAATAGATGTATGGGATGATGATAACTTATACCAATAATCTTACACAGAATGTAAAATATTACCAGAGAGAGAGTGAGAGAGAGAGAGAGAGTGAGAGAGAGAGAGAGAGAGAGAGAGAGAGAGAGAGAGAGAGAGAGAGAGAGAGAGAGAGAGAGAGAGAGAAAGAAAGAAAAGAGGAGGCAAAGGGAGAGAGCCCTAAGAAAGGGAGAGAGTCAGAGGATAAAAAGAGATAGAGTAACAGTTACAGTCATCTTTTATCCTTTCCTGGTCCATGTAACTAAAACCCAATTGTTAAACAATTCATTGACCCCCAAAGTACACAAATCTCAGCCTACAGACCTTGTCACTATCAGCCCCTCTGTGTCTTTGGGAACTCCAAATGTTCCTTGTAGTTGAAAAAAGGGGTGGAACACAGTAAAGTTCATTTCAAATGTCTTGGATTATTTTCAATCCTACAGGGCTTTGTTTTTCCATTCTTATGCGCTACTTTTCAATGTTTTTCAATGTAAACGTGCTAGACAGATGTCTTTAATTGCTGCATTCACGTCTCGTGTCACTTGCAGCGCCTCACAAATGACACAACATTCTAAAAATGTGGCGCTTAAGTTCAACTTTTAAAAACTGCTTAGAACTTGTGCTAGAAAGAACTTTTTTTTTCTGAATGGCTTCTCAGGTTTTAACAGCAAAAGTGCATTCTCTGTGAACTGGCCCTATAGCACACATAGCTCAAGTTAAAGGTAGGACAGGCCATTTTTTTAATAATGCTTTTTGTTATACTGGTTGAAACTCTCTTCACATATTCCCACAGTGAACGTGTTGTTGCTGATGTGACTGTAATGGTGATTTCTGAATAGGCCATGCACAGAATTTTTGCATTTAAAAACTCGAGACACAGGGCTGTGGAATACGGAATAAAATCAAGGCACTTTTTCAAGTTGAGCTTTTTTTAACTACATGCTTGTAATCTTACATGCTCTAAATCTTGAATAACTGCAGACATAAGTTGTAACAGTAAATAGCCATCTATTGAGAAAATTAGTGGTTGTCATTTTAATCACCTCGAGTTAATAGTGCATTGGCTACAGGACACAGCTGAGGTACTTGGAATATTTTAAGACTTGTTTTTTAGAATGTGGCAGCCAAAGCTTTTGAGGCTGAGTGCACAATCCTATCCAGTTCCTTTGTGGCAGAGTTGAGTAACCAATCATGCATTGATGAAGGGGAAAAGCATGTAACACACTTTCTTGTCTGCTCGGCAGAACTACAGAACTCCTCTCCTCTACACCCCACCATTTTGAGCTAAAATAGGAAAAAGAGTCTCTAGTGGATGATCTTTACCATATTGGTTCAGTCTTGGTGTTTTTTGTTTTAAAGGAAGAAGAAACTTAAATAGTTCACCCAAAAATGAAGTTTCTCGCCATTGTACTCAGTCTCACATCTTTTACAAACCTATAAGACTTTATTCTGTTCATTGAACACAAATTGAGAAAATGATAGCAAAAAATCTACAACCAAAGGTAGTGGTGACAAAGGCTATCAAACACGTTTGGTGACCGTTATTTGGGTGAACTATCCCTTCAAGATATGCTGCCATCATTCTTTGAAAATTAAACCTCAACTTTGTTGTTTTGGAGACACTGTGTTAATTGCTAACCCTAACTAAGGTCAAATCCCAAATGAGGAAGTGATTAACTCTGCAGGCACTGAAATAATGACAACAAACCCACAATATGTTGGGATTTGCATTGCAATTAAAAATATCAGCAAAGACTGAGGCAATGTCATTTATATTTTTTGGGGTTGGAGAGGATATCAAACCAAGGTCTGACCACTCAGAGCAAACCGTTTCGGAAAGTTCCCTTTGGGTTTCAAACTCGCAAAACAAACTCCAAAAAAAAATAGTTTTGGCCTGATTTTTTTCTAAATGATGTCACATCAGCCTAATAATTTGCTTGCTTTAGTCCAGCGCAAGTCTCATCCCAAGACATCATATAACTGACGTCTTGGGACGTCTTTGATCATACGTCAATATCCGCCTTTTCAGGGTCCCCTTAAACATCGGTTAGATGACGTTCATTGGATCCTAAGTCTTACCCCAGTCCTAAACCTACCCCTACCCGTCACCTAACTGACGTTAAAGGTAAAGCGTCAGTTGTATGACGGCCTGAGATTGTCATCTAACCAACGTTTAAGGGGAACCTAAAAAGGATATTGACGTATGGTCAAAAGATGTCCCAAGACATCAGTTATATGACATCTTGGGATGAGACTGTGTCTAAACTAAATGGTGCAGGACAGTGTACAGTGTAGCTTACACTCATGCTGCGTTCACGTGCTATGGAAAAATGTGTGTTGCGCTCAAGTGCTTTTGTTGTTGTAATGTGGTAAAAAGATGGAGATCCAAACCTGTTATTTAGCTAAAACTATTTTAGATTGCTTAAGTCATCTGCAACAGCAAAAAAATAATTTACCAAAACTCAAAAGGTAAATAATATGCTGTATATTTTCTAGATCATGAATAGTATATATTTTTACGATTCACGACTCTCACGGTGCTCTCAGCCATTTTGAAAAGATCAAAGGTTATCTCATCTCGGTAACTCGTCCATCAAAATATTCTACGAGTTTTCCAGTGGAAAATACCACATGAGGGGGTGTTCATGTGCATTTTCCACGTTGGCTTTTGGTATTTACCATAATTACTAGGGGTGTAACGTACACAAAAATCACGGTTCGGTACGTACCTCGGTTTTAAAGTAACGGTTCGGTACGTTTTCGATACAGCAAAAAGAAAGAAATGCCAGAGAAATTTCCTATTTGTTTCAATAAAAAATATATTTTTAAATAAGTGTGAGTTTACCTAGATCTTGAAACTTTCAGGTTTATAAATGGGGGTCATCTTTGAAGGATGAACAAATAATGTTTTGGTCATCACATTAAAAATAACATTTAAATATATATTTATTTATATAATATTTGAATTTTGAAGTGCTGAGTAGCGCAGTTTCATTCTGCTTTCATTCGCTTGCCATTTGATGTTGCGCAACGTTGTGTTGGCCGCACCAGCACGAATTTTGCCGGCAGGAAAAATTATCCAAGCAATCGTTCGGTTCGTAACCGGAAGCCTTAAACCGAAACGGTTCAATACGAATACATGTACCGTTACACCCCTAATAATTACCATAGCACATGAACGCAGCATTATAGCTCATGCAAATTAGACGTTGCTTAAAACATTTGAAATGATTTTGCTCTTGATAAATTGTCTATGATGTATTGATCAAAGTCTGAAGAAAGATTATTTGCTCATTACCCAGTCAAAACTGAAATATAAACAGTAGCTTTGTGATTAGAAATGTCCAAAATGAGCACAATTTAACAGCCTATTTACTATTTTCACCATAAATATAATAACCTACAGTTCTGGCTTTATGTACAGTAGATGTTTGTAGTTTTGACCAAATAGATTTGTTTGCATTTAACTGAAAATGCAATTTGGGACACATTATTGTGACATGTTGGTGTACACATACATTTCCATCCACAAGAGTTTATGGATTGTTAGCATTAGTATTAGCAGTAAATATTTGTGCGTAATTTCATCGGCTTGAACCTCATGTACCTAAAGTTTACAAAATCGATTAGTTTGGTCTCTGGAGGTTACAGTAGTTGTGCAAACAATCTCAGTGTCAAGAGCTAAGCTTTAAATAACATCTGCTTAATCAAACCACACTTCCCCTGGAGACTGTGAAGGGATCCTTTTGAATAGCTCATTTTACAGATAGCTAATCTACTATGTATTGAGAGATGTACAAAGTAAGCAGTCAGACGTCAATGATTATGCACTGGTTGAAGGTCATTGGCTTCGAGCCCCACAGTACTCGAGTGTGCCCACATACAGTGATAGAGTGGGTCTCTACAGAAAAAGAGGAGATGATCGAGCTGAATGATGGGTGCATTATCCTCAAGATTATGGGCTCATTGTTGGGGGATCAAAGTACTATTTATTCCTGCAGTTGAATAACGCAACAGGGCACTTAAGTGAGTCAATTAGGGGATAAAAGGGAGTGAGCAGAGAACGATAACAGGAGATCAGAGCAGTCATTACTTCAAGAGCCATCTAACCTTGGATATTAAAACACACAAATGTTGAGAGAGATGGATATGCCTTATTCTTTAGATTACCTTTGTCCATGCTGAATTTGGGCACTATGTAAAGTCTCAATGAACTTTTAACTGAAATTATTCAAAAGAGCAGATTAAATACTGCACTGCTCGGAAAATGTGCACACAGAAGCATGATACTAATGCGCACTCCTCCGAAATCTTATGAAATGCAGAATTCTGAAAGATTAAAGTGGTTTTGATCACTGTTTATTTCTTGATGAAATGTGTACATTCACCCAAAGGAAAATAATTAACGTCTCAAGGGGTGTTATTTCCGTCTTCCTACAAACTTTTCAGAATTTATTGAGATTTAGTGAAATGCTTTAGTGAACCGCTGGGAAGGCAAGCATTTCTCCCACTTCCGGTAATTCTGATCAATCAGAAATTGTTGGAGAGCTTGACAAGTTTAGTTCACAAATGAATCAGTTTTCTTATGCTGTAAGCTGCTCTACAAACTTTAAAGCTGTCCTAGATGCAGTCATCACATTAAACTGAAATATACAGTTCATTCCAAAAATGCCCCAGGCATTTTAAAGTGGGGCTTTGGACAATATTACCATGAATCCTTATAATTTCTTGTCATAAATGGATTCAAATATTTTATTTTACAAGTTTAATTCTATGGAGCCACTAAAGGGACATGGTGAAGGATCCTTTTGCATTCGCTTGTAAAACGTTTATATTCTCTTGGAAAGGTTTTGCTTTCCCCTGAGAAATGTTGTGATAAACTAATGTAATTTGTACTAATGTAATTTATTTATATATATATATATATAAAGTATACATATTTTTGTCCATCACCATAGTGATTGTCTTAGTAATGTCAAGTTGTCATGACAAAGACACGGACAGGTTATGATGTTATGGTTTATGTCAAGATGTCATAACAAAGACATCTTAAACAATGTCTTATTTTTCATTCAAAATGCCATTATTGAGTGAAAGACACTTAATGAACGTTTTCATAAACTTGAATAACCATACTTCATATTCAAGACATATGTCATGTCATGGTTATGATGGTGTCATGTTAGTCTTATGCACACCCCTTCAAGCAAAGTGTTACCAATAAGTTATTACTCCATGATGTGAGTGACAAATAACTTATTACTCAACCAATGTTGTTGAATGACAAATTTGCGACAATACGGTTTCGGGAAACAGTCGTGCCTAGTTGATTTCTTCAATGATGCATCGTGAATCAACCTACCAGTAGTTTACATATTGTGTGTGTTATTGAGCGGAACATTTAACACACAAGCAACCCTTTAGATCATAAATTCTTTCATTTTTATTCATGTATTCAGTGATGGTTGATAGCTAAGACAGCAATCAATGGCTTGAGAAGACCCTTCAAAAGAGGAACTGCAGCATGTGTGGCTGCATGCATCAGACATCTCAGTCATTCCCTTTTCCTTTTCAAATACCGCAAATGTCTTTGGGGTAATACAGTCCCACCCTGTGGCTCACCCTGTCTCTCATATGGCATGAACAGCAAGGATTAGTTCTAAGGTGGTGGGGAAAGATAAACGGTGGCAGTCATGCAGATGTACTCTCATATAAACGTTGTGCATTTCCCCTTGAGTCTGACCTTCCCTGCATGGCAACTGGCGTAGACGATAATAATGTAGGAGGCAATTTTCTTTCTGAGGTCACAGGGGAAGAATTTGAGATATTTGAAACTCTAGAGGAACACGGGGACCATGTAGGAGATGCTAATGGGTGTTTGTAAGTGTGTGTCTCATATGAACTGAGGTTTTGTGCTTGGTTTAACTTTATTAACTCATTTTTAATCTTATAAACCCATTGTAGCTTCTTTTTTAGGTTCACTTCAGTTCATTTACTTTATTGAAAGAGCTCCGCACAAAAATGTAACCCTTTTTTATCTTTGAGAAACTATTTATCTTTTTTGTTCATTGATTGTCTTAAATTTTTCCACAAATTTATAAAAATAATATAATATACAGACAATTTATTTTAATTCTTGATTAATTTTGATTGTGCTTTAATCAAACACTCACTGCACCATCTTTTTTCTCAGGGGAAATGCTAATAGGTATCATTATATATATCATATGATATATCTCATTATTATCTACATTTAAAAATGTATCCTTTTGTTGGTTTAAAGGAGAACTCCAGTCTATTTTACCTTTTAGCTCATTTTTTTGTACATTTGGAGTGCTGTCAGTACAGACAAAAACGACAAAAATCAGTGTTATACCGTGTCATCGTCTTTTTAAAATTCGCACCCTGTTGACTTCAATGGGGCATGTTCTAAACCTGCTTTTAGCCTCTTAACATCCTTGATTTGTCATTAAGAGTGCACAGCCATGTGAGTGGTGTTATTAAGAGTGACCACGGTCAATCTGACTGCAGTAGATGTGAAAGATATTAATAAAAATTGTGTTAATTCAGCCAGCTCACATACCTGTATTTACTTCCTGTTTTCGGTTCGAAGCCCACAGTAGTCGATTGTCGAGTTCACGCGTGCAGTCATTGGTGAATATCATCTAAAACCTACCATTGTGTGGTATTCTGAGAATATCAGCTCAAATGGATAGTTCATCCAAATCGGATGTTGAACACATGGAGGAGGTTTGAGATGATATTCACTAAGGATCGCGTGCGTGAGATCGTCAATCGACTACTGTGGGCTTCGACCTGAAAACAGGAAGCAAATAGAGGTATGTGAGCTGGCTGAATTAACATAATTTTTATTAATATCTTTCACATCTACTGCAGTCAGATTGACCGTGGTCACTCTTAATAACACCACTCACATGGCTGTGCACTCGTAATGACAAATCAAGGATGTTAAGAGGCTAAAAACAGGTTTAGAACATGCCCCATTGAAGTCAACAGGGTGCGAATTTTAAAAAGATGATAACACTGATGTAGGCAACACCAATTTTTGTCGTTTTGGTCTGTACTGACAGCACTCCAAATGTATAAAAACATGAGCTCAATGTTAAAATTGACTGGAGTTCTCCTTTAAATACAGTACACTAGAAAATAATGGTGTAGGATTTACTTACTCCAGTGAACATGAAAAAAATGTTCACACAAAAATTGCAAAGAAATGGCAAGTAACTTATTTAATTAAAGGGCATATATGTGAGAATGTTCATGTATTAATCTCTTTTTTATTGCCAATTTGTGAACACCTTGTAACAAAACTTAAAAAAAAAGAAACCTAGGTTGTCTGAAAGCCTGTAGACTGATTTTAATGTGAAGGATTCTGGTCCGATGTGACAGTCATGCGTACCTGAGCCTCTCCTCCATTCAATGACGCATGAAATGAATGCTTATACAATATGATAATACTGAAAGAGCTATTCTGTACAGTAATGTTACTGTGTCATGCTAAGAAAAGGGATTAATTCAAACTAGTAGCAAGATCTATACAGTCTAAACTCTAAAGTCTCAAATATCAAGCGTTGTCATTTTAATTAGGCCTACCTCATCTGTCGACATGATGAATCGTTGTGTTTGTGCAAACATATCCACATCACTATGATCATATATGCTTTCATTGTTTTCTCACCGCTTATTGTGTTTATTTTGTTATTGAGAGGAAGGTGTGCTGCATACATTTACATAATCATTTAAACATTGCTCTCAGCAGCGTGGGCGGCGTCAATATGTTCGCTGCAACAAGGTATTTCCAACTTTTTATTTGTGAGTAGAGAAGGAAATATAACTTTGTAGTGAGTGTATCAGGGCCTTGAATCACATTCAGTCTCTTGTATTGTGATGGACTCCATCAGGCATCTACATTGTACTGCTGCTGTCTGACGAAAACAAAAAGAACTAGTCTGTGATATTTATTGACAGGAGATGCTGTATCTAATATTTTCTCTTTCTCTTAACATTCAACTTTTGTGCACTGCACTGTGCACTGATTTTATAAAACTGTATACACTGTGGATACAAGGTGTTTTCCTTTAGTTGAGATGATGTTGCAGAACAAGCATGAATCAAAATTGATCACTTGGGACAGTGTGTTCAGGCAGAAGGAGTCTGGTTCAAGCAAGGTCATGGTTTCCCTCCACTTCTAACAACAGCCGAGATCTGTTCCTTATCTTGTGTTCCAAAATGGATTTAAAGACTTCTTTCTCTCTTTCTTTGTTCAGCACTTCACTGAATGAATGGATGACCTGCTATTTTTTTGAGACTTTTTGGACTGGAATGCAGCACATATTGATTCAAAGCATTACTATAAATAATAATAATTAGTATTATTATTATTAGTAGCATTGCTGTTGTTGTTTTAAAGGGTGGTAAAGTATGATTTCACTTTTCTAACTTGTTAGAGGGGTGGTTGATTGCAATTTCACATTTTTCATTTTAAATAGTGTGTAATGTTGCTGTTAGTGCATGAACAGTATCTGCAAAGTTGCAGCACTGAAAGTTCAATGTAAGCAGAGATATCGTCTTTTAAAAATCAGGAAGTTTAATGCCTAAAAAACGACTCTCAATTGGGACTACAGCTGGGTTATGGTACGTCACTAACCCATACATTTACATCACAACTCTCCCTCTGGAATATGCAAAAAAGGGCATGGCCATATTTCTGTGGCTCGTCGAGTGTGTTATGTTCACGCAGCTGTCAGGTCTTCTGTGTTTGGGCTTCCCACGGAAGCTGTAGTTCTTCAACAATGGATACAATTTCTGTTTGATTATGTTCCTGGAAATTACAATCGTAATGTAGCTCTCTGTGCTGCGCATTTTACGGAAAGACAGAATCTCCACGAATTCAACACCGGATTCAACAAGAAAAGTTTACTAAAACATGAAGCAGTTCCAACTTTAAAACCAGAGGCAGCAATTGTTGGAACACAACCTGTAAGAAGGCTTTTAAATAAAAATAAATTATAAAATATCTTCTTATTAAATGGTCTGTACACTTACAAAGTTCTCAATGCTTCAGTTTGCATGTGGACCCTCATTATGTTACAGTGTTAGTGTGGGGCTATTTTGAGCCTTGTTAGTAGTATTAACTAGCGATTTTTATTTTTCATTACTATATGCACTATATACTAGCGTTACACGCTTAAACAGTTTTTAGAGATAAAACTGTTTACATTTGATTATCATGAAAACAAATCTCAGAGAACGATCGACTAGGTACTGATGTTTAATTAGACCAAAGGTTCATTTCTGCATCGGAGTTCTCCTTTAATAAATAAATAAAGCTAGCTATTTAGACCTTTATCAATGAGAATATATACAGTATACACTTCAGAATGGAGCCCGATCTCAGGAAAGTTCGTATCTATAGCACAAATGTAATTTCTTCGAGCCATTTACACACCAAAAACAGTTTTTGTGTGTATATAGTACGCGTTTTCGCGTGCATATGGTACGCACTTTATGCCGTGTAATTTGCATGAACTCCCCAACCCCCCTCCCCCTAAACCTACCCCAGGGGTTTTTAGTGCATAGCATATGCACGCAAAAAACATTTTTGACGTATAAATTCCATTCGTGGTATAGATAGGCATTTTCATGAGACTGTTCTGCCCTGGTAAAAGTTAAGATAAAGCAGAATGTATTTATAGAAAACCAACCCGATCACACTAAATGCGTCTTCATAGCACGCATGTGTATTGTCGTGTAATATATATATGCTAAAGTGAGTTTTTACGTGCATATGATACACATTGGTTGGTTAGGTTAGGTTTAGGTGTGGGGTTGGGTGCGTGTGTATTATACGTTTGGGTAGAATTAGTGGTGTGGGGTGCGTGTGTATTATACGCAAATGAACTGCGTATCAATTGCACGCGAAAAACTGCGTCTCATATGCACGTAAAAACTCATTTTCTCGTATAAATTACACGACAAAACACGATGCGTGTTATAGAGACGCATTTATGTGAGAACAGGCTGAGAAAACAGAGCAAGTAAGATTTTTACATTTTAATATTTGTTTGATTTTATAAGCCTCATTTTCAATATGAGACCAGATTTTGAAAGCAACACACAACTTTTATCAAATCCCAAGGCTGACACTGTTCAGTGGTATTTGCAACGTAAATGAAAAAGGTGATTTGCATAATGTTCCCAAAATGTATTGTTTATTTGCTTTCGCCACAGGCAGCGCTAACAAACAGCCTCTCGTAAATTCGTCCATTAATTTGTATCAAAACAATCAGCATCTGCAATTATACATCGATTGTTTCACTGACCCCCCAAGCACTCCATCACGGATAATCCGGATTTCTTTTAGCAAACAGACAGATGGACATCCAGGAGGCAGATTGATGCTGTGAAAGAACTATGCAGAAGAAGCATCAGTGCAATGAGTTTCGCTTTGTCTCAATGACAGGATTTAGTCTCTCAAATGAATGCTGACACGATGCTCCAGAGCCACCTGCTGCCATCTCAAGTTTGCCTTCCTCAGACAGTAGGCAACGGCGGCAAACAAAACAGCTTGAGTTGGGTGATACATCTGCCTCTTTTTGTACTCTGAGACATATTGGTCTTCCTGGTCCAATGTAAATACAATTCCAATGTAAATATATTCATTTTTTACCTCAACCTGTGGCCCAGCATGGTCAATTTTTGGTGCAGTGCTGGATGGCATGTATGAAAGTCTTCAGGTTTGCATTCCCACACATCAGTCCACTGGATACACCACAACCCGAGTTAATGCAAAGCATATGATAATGATTTCTCAGCAGCAGATATTTGATTATGCAGTCAGAAATTCTTCCATAATTTAAACCTAATGCGTGACTAATAGCATCTTCCTCCATCTCTATCACCAAGGCTCTTGTTTTTAATAGCCTTCTATTGTGCAGATTTCAAGAGTTTGTTACAAGTTTAGAAGATAGAGAGAGAAAAAAGCAACCAAAAGATGGAATTCATGCTGTCGTTCAGCCAAAGGAAGATTTAATTGGTGCCCTGGGGAGATGCACTCTTTACATTTGCAAATTTCTGCCTTTGTAGCGGAGACGAAGACTTGAGCGCCCATTGGGGACGACGAACAGTTATGTTGACAAAAAGTTAAAAGGGCTTAGCTTGTATATACCGAACGTGTTTCTTTGCAAGTATTACAAGGCTGAACATTTCCTCTGAATGTTAAAGGATAAGGTGTTGTTGCCTTTATACTTTTCCTTTTCTTTTTAATACATGTAAACTCTATTAGCATTTTGTCTACATGGCCCTCCTCAAGGGAGCTAGTACATTTTTGATAGCATTGAGCTGTTGTCTGCAAGCAGGACAAGGGACTGGGATTTCAGACCTTAAAGAAATGTATACATCAAGGAAGGTACATGAAGTGCAATGGGCTGAAATAACAATGGCTTAGGGAGACAAGATTGACAGGCAGCCATCACACATGAGTAATTACCTGCCACTTCACATTTCGCTTTGCAGTCAAATCCTCGAAAGGTCATTGGTGGCATTTGTGGATGTACAAAAATGGAAGTAGAGGTTCATGCTTAAGGGCGCGTATGGAGCTCTTGCACCAGTGAAAAAGTAAAAGCCTGTAGAAACATTAGCATTTCAATAGAGCTCGTCAGCCAGCACTTGTGAAAATAAATGTCTGATCATGGGGCTTGGTCCCACTCTTTTAGTTCCCATATACCATACCTACATTCAGAGGTATCATACACATATGTTTATTAAAGAGCCCCTATCATAGCATTTGAAATGTTCTTATTTTGTTTTCGCAAAAACAGTTTAACATGCATGCAAGGATAAAAAAAACACTTTATTTGTCTTATAATATGCATTTATTTTTTACTGATTTGCTCACCGACTCCCAAATGATTCGTACAACGACTAATTTTTCCAAACCACTCCTTTGCGTGACGCTAATCGGCGGTGATTGGTCAGATGACAGACCCAGTCAGTTATTGTTTGTTAGCATAACGCATAAACATATTGATAAAGCACTGCAGTACTACAAGACGCTTTATTCTTTATGACAACTCCAATAACAGCGACAAACATTTCACATATTTAAAAAAATTGACATTGGAGACCTAGAAGCTGCGCTGAGCGTAACTCACACACATACACGCGCACACGCATACTTATCTGCGCTTACCCTCCACTGCGATCGACGCTACAAAACCGTTTAAAACCCATAAAAGCAACAATTATTAATAATACTTACAGGTTGTGATTCATAGGAGGAAGCTGATCCATATACACTGGGTAAGTAAGTTACTGAGCCCTCCTTCAGGAGCAACCACTTGCGAATCCACATTTAAATTCATTTATGTTTTAGAACGATTCGTAATTAAAATGATGAGAACACAATGGGGCTATACTGTTGTGGTCTCGTTGCAAATATGAACTCTAACCACTGATTCTTCATATGCTCGTCCCTGGTAAATAAAAACAAAGTGGCTGAACTATCTTTGCATTGTAGAACACAGCGTCTTCTCGACATGATGCTATGATGAAGTATTTGAATGTGTTCTAGACTTCCGTCTACACGCGTAGTAACTAGGCGCGGCCAGTATGTATCTACATCACGATGTAACAGCTAATGACTCGTTTCAAAAACAATTCATTTCATAGACTCAGAGTCGACTCTCACTTTTGAAAGACAATAATTTTACATACGGTGCACTTTCAGATATAAATCTTTGCAGGATGTTTTTATTCCCTAAGAGCTATATTCCAGACCATATGAACAGTCATTTTCAAAAATCCATGATAGGGGCTCTTTAATGTCCTGCCTTAAAACGATTAATCGCCTAAACAAACTATAACACTTGATTTCAGAGATAAGACAGTCTAGTGATACAGTTTTTGTTTTATTTTTCAACCTTCAACCTTCATTCAAATATTATTAAAAATATGTTAAAGATGTTGTAAGCACATTGCATAATTGAGCTTGGAGTCAATTGTTTTAATTGTGATAATTCGCAATAAACATGCAGTTATTAACACATGCAAAAATAAGAGAACCAACAAAATATATATATGTATAATGGTTGGTTTTGACCTCATCATACACAAAGTGATATTGACACAAAAAAGTTTTTGCCTACATTAATTGTGCCACATAGTTCTCAGGACACAATACATTTTTATTTATTTATTCTGCTGAAGATCCCCCAAAAAAAAAATAAATAAAAAAACTGGTTGCGTTTTCTTGCACTCCTAACCTTTTCTTTCAGTCAAGCTGAGTACTGCACCCCAAATACCTCGGCGCTAACACCCTCCCTGTGGGTTTCCATGCTGGGTTTAATAATGGATACTACACGAAAGGATGGGTCCGCACACAGATCGGGCAGCATAGACTGTGGAAGTGTAATATAGTTGTGATGAAAGATTCATGGCCGACAGTGGGTCAGCTAGTGCTTAACTAAGCCCATGCTGTTTCACGGCCCTGACGAAGTGGTGCGTTTTGTGCAAATGTGGATAACTAACCTCATTTATAACCTCAAGTAACCCTGCAGACTTCTTGATGTTAACTCAGTGTGATGCTATTCATGGCCGCACAAGTTTTGTTGAAATTTAGCAGAGTACTAAAAAAGTGTGGTTATTGATCTGACCTTGGTATGTAGAGATCTGTTTATGATTAATTCCTTTATGTTAATGATTTTTTGTTGCTATTGTGCTGCCTTCAGAAAAAAAAGTGGGTGGAAATATTTTGAATGGCATTGGCTGATGGGATCCACGATACTGTAAGCTACCTCTCCAGGCATGAGCAAATAATGTCTTGAGGCTGAAAATGATGATGTATCAGCTAATATAATTCTTGGCAAGGCTTTCGCTTGATGCCGGCACAAGGATTTTTTTTTCGTCTCCTGAAAGCACAAAGAAAATGTCATGAAGTCCTCACAGAACGGTTTAAAATGTTTATATATTTTCCCAGCAAGAACATTGCTACAATTAACATTAAATTGTAAAAAGTTTTCTCGTTTGACTATTAAATTATCAGATTCTTGTATTTGTCCAGCAAGTTTCACTGGTTGAAATGGCAGATATTTTGAACTTCACCTAAGCAAAAAACCTACGTTTTTTTTTTATGAAAATGATCAAATGGGCTGGTCATGTGATCTAAACATGTGAATGATCCTGTAAATGTAAATAAATCAGCTCATTTAGATGTCTTCATTGAGTCTTCATCTCATGTAAGTGTAGATTATATTGCAAATGTTATTTAAAAAGCCGTATTCATTTCATTATGTATAAAACTTACTTAAAACACAAAAAAGATACATAAAAACTCCCCATTAAGGTGATCTTTGGTTATACTAATACATTTTTAACATGGAGTATAAATTAATGTTATTTAGTTAGTGTATTTTGAATAAAAATATATTTATAAATTTACATTTACCTAGATTAATACTCGTAAAATAATTGCATTGATGTTTACTCCTTCCTCAGTATTTGAAAGTACTTTTTTAAAGTTATACACATCCTTTGTTCTAGTTCTGCAATCTTATATATTTATTTGTTTTGTTTCATGCATGTGTCTGTTCTAAGCTTCCCTAAATCCTGAGTCATAAGCACATCTGCATAATTCCTCTCTGCATCTGTCAGCTTCAATTTACACTGGATTCTGTTCCTTTAGCCTGTGGCCATGTACCAATTCCATTAGTCACAATGTTTATATCTTTTTCTTTTCTTTGTCCCTTATTGGATTGCTATGAATGAGAATGGCAGAGAGTGGGGCAGTGCTCTCGTTCTCTCTCAGCAATATTTCTGCACCAAGAGCCCTAGACTGGACATTATTCTTATGTCACCTGTGCCCAAAACAAAACTAATAAACACATCCTCTTGTCTGCTGTATCTGACAGCCATTCACTCTCAGACTATGATCATTTACAAAACAACAGTCCAGATAAAACAAAGGAAACAATAGTGTGCAAAGTTTTACTTTTTCTAGAATGCATCCAGAAAGGTCACAAAAGTTAGGGAACTTGTTGAGTAAAGTAAGATAGAGTTTGTGTAACCTGGGTAACATCTCGGTTACTAATGTAACCCTCGTTCCCTGAAGAAGGGAACAGGAGACCTGGTCCTGGTCAAGACAATCTGCTGAACTCCAAACTGAATGTCAGAATGGGAAAGAAAGATGATCTAAGCAATTTTGAGCGTGGCATGGTTGTTGGTGCCAGACGGGTCGGTCTGAGTATTTCACAATACTGGGATTTTCACGCACAACCATTTCTAGGGTTTACAAAGAATGGTGTGAAAAGGGAAAAACATCCAGTATGCGGCAGTCCTGTGGGCGAAAATGCCTTGTTGATGCTAGAGGTCAGAGAAGAGTGGGCCGACTGATTCAAGCTGATAGAAGAGCAGCTTTGACTGAAATAACCACTCGTTACAACCGAGGTATGCAGCAAAGCATTTGTGAAGCCACAACACGCACAACCTTGAGGCGGATGGCCTAAAACAGCAGAAGACCCCACCGGGTACCACTCATCTCCACTACATAATAGGAAAAAGAGGCTACAGTTTGCAAGAGCTCACCAAAATTGGACAGTTGAAGACAGGAAAAATGTTGCCTGGCTCTGATGAGTCTCAATTTCTGTTGAGACGTTCAGATGGTAGAGTCAGAATTTGGCGTAAACAGAATGAGAACATAGATCCATCATGCCTTGTTACCACTGTGCAGGCTGGTGGTGGTGGTGTAATGGTGTGGGGGATGTTTTCTTGGCACACTTTAGGCCCCTTAGTGCCAATTGGGCATCGTCTAAATGCCACGGCCTACCCAGAGCATTGTTTCTGACCATGTCCATCCCTTTATGGCCACCATGTACCCATCCTCTGATGGCTACTTCCAGCAGGATAATGCACCATGCACCATCATTTTAAATTCGTTTCTTGAACATGACTATGAGTTCACTGTACTAAAATGCCCCCCATAGATCTCAACCCAATAGAGCATCTTTGGGATGTGGTGGAACGGGAGCTTTGTGCCCTGGATGCGCATCCCACAAATCTCCATCAACTGCAAGATGCTATCCTATCAATATCGGCCAACTTTTCTAAAGAATGCTCTCAGCACCTTGTTGAATTAATGCCACGTAGAATTAAGGCAGTTCTAAAGGTGAAAGAGGATGAAACAGTATTAGTATGGTGTTCCTAATAATCCTTTAGGTGAATGTATATACTAGTGCATGTCATTTTAGGTTTCCTCTAAAACCCTTTCCTCTAAAGCCATCTCATGTTTTTCGTTTAGTGTTTTTATTTTTTAACCGAGAATGATGCATCTGATGCCTTTCTTTAAATTTCTGTAAGGTTCTTGTGATTTATTCAGATCCTCTGTGTATATAAACCGCAAAATGAGTGGAAAATGCTATGGAAATTATTCAACCTGCCGTAATGAGCTGCCAAGAGAAACGTTCATATTTTACCAACTTATTCGACCCATCTCTATCATCCCTTCCCATCAATGACTCTGTTTGATGCCGAGGCCGAATGTGCTTCTTGGGGCTGCTTTAATAAAGGCTGTGTGCTCGACAGAAGTGTTTCATGGGGTGAGGAATGGGACCGAACATAGACTTACCTCTGCTCTGCTTTTGTGTCTTTCCAGCTCTCCACTGACTTATGCTGACGGGCTGTTTGTCAAAATGTCTAAATATTTAGCGGACTGTGGAAAATATGAGCCCTTGGAATGAAAGCAGCATTGATCTTGTGCTCTCTCACTGTGCTTTAACCTGATTCTGAACCCAGTGCTGTACAACCCCCAATAAGGGACATTAGTCATGTGTTTAGTATTCTCGTTGCCTGATAAACTTATTCTTGAGCCACTGTAGTCACATGGAATATTTAACATTTTCTTTATTGACTTTCTGGGCCATCACGTTTCGATCCTTTAAGGCAGCCTATGTAGCAGTGATCCACTTCTCAAATTTAATAAAAAAAATATCTTAATTTGTGTTCCTAAGACGAACGAAGGTCTTATGGGGTTGGTACAGCATGGGGTGAGTAATTAATGACTTAATTTTCATTTTTGGGTGAACTAACCCTTTAATTTGAAATATAAAATACTTTGTGACATTATAAATGTATTTACTGACACTTTTGATCAGTTTAATGCATCCTTGCTGAATTAAAATATTAATTTCTTTCAAAATTGACCCACAACTTAATAGTGTATGTCTCCTGTAAAACACTTTATAAACTCTGTTTTGGCATCCCAGTCCAAAATCACCGTAACTGTACATTTTACATGTTCTGATTGGCTGTGATTGTGTTACATGAAGCTAAATGAGAAGAGAACCATTATTTTCATGATTTAAACCAAGTAAACTACAGAAAGGCTCATGAAGAAGTATATTTTGACAATGGAAAGGTTTTTGAAAACTCCATAGTCACAACATTACTTGCACGTTCTTTCATCATATTCTTTACAAAAAGACCAATTAAAGTGTTAAATTGACAAACAAGTATGTTACCTGAAAATGTCCTCAGTTTCAAATGCATTTAGAAATAATGCTTTTTTAAGATGCTATTTACTGAGAAAATAGTACTTGTAGATGTTATTTGGTTCAGATGAGTGTTTTTGTGCTTGATGAAATAGGCAAAAAGCAAAAGTAAATAATTTTCTTGCTGCAATCATGAACATATTGTTTGCCTTTGTACTGATTTGTCTAATATCATTAATTTTGTCACCCTAAACTCATCAAATCACATATCAAATCACATGTCAACCCATATCAAATCACAAATATTAACCACTAAACGTCATATTGGCAACATATTCTGACACAGTTCCTCCTGTTTCCAATATAGTTTAAGTTATTATTAGATATTCAACAAATCAGAGACCTGCAATCAATATTTTCTGTCAGTGTATTATTGCTGTACTGACTACAGTCTTAGAAAAGGTTTTATAAAGGATTCTTTCAGGCGCTTCATATAGAGCCTTTATAGAGGTTTATATAAAGGTTCTTTATATAGAACTAAGCTTATAGAAATAGAACCTTCACCGTCCAATGGGATCATTTTATGAATTAAGTTTTAGGGTGTGTTCACACTTCTATTACGATTTTCCTGGTTTGTTTAGTCCGGAACAAAAAATAAAATGATTAATTTGTTCTGGTTTGATTAGCGTCCTCACTGTCATTTTTTTAAGACCAAACATAAAAATAAATAAACTTGATGAAATGAACTTACCGAACATCCAAAACTATGCTGTGTGCTGAGCTAAATGGGCTCATTGTAGCCTATGTGTGTACATGATGGTATTTTTTACCAGCTGAGAACTTGTGAAAGAAATTGGTTAATTTAGATGTCTTTATTGTGTTCACACCATATCGTAATGATCGTAATTTTGAGCTTGTATAATGTGTTAATGTCCTCATAGTGCTCGTTAACTAGTAAACTGGGAATTTTCTGAGAGCCATCTATACGTGTACCACATGACTGCTGCAGATTAATTTTGGCGTTGATAGTTTTGCCATAGAAATGCATAATTCACAGTCCGATGATGTTAACGACTCTGAGTAGATCATCATGTGTTGTCATCTCGAAATTATTGTAATTACAACATGCCGTCACTGGAGCATTTGGTCCGTGTTGAGTTCATATTTCAGTCGAACTACACTTCCAGGTTTGGTTCGATGAAAATGGACTCTGGTGCGATTGCTCTGTTAGTGCGGTTCATTTGAATAAGTGTGAATGCTGCCATCCGAACTCTGGTGTGCACCAAACAAGCTTTCAATTGAACTCAACTGAGATATGAACACAACATGGATTAAAGACATTTAAACAAACCAAAAACAGGACACAATAAAGTACAGAATGCTTTTTTGAATCTTTTGCACATTTTATAAGATCTTCACGAGTTGTCAGCTCCATCATATATCATCAAATGTACACACATACAGCAAGCGTATTTAGCCTATAGCACACAGCATTGTTTAGGATGTTTGTCAAGTTCCATTGCAAAATATGCGCCATAAAGCCATTTTTATTTTTAGGTTTGGTGTCAAAATCCCCAGGGTTCTAAGCACTCAGTATACTGAAGCAAATGTTTTTCTAAGAGTGTGGCTTTATACATATGCAAGAGCTACATGTGAAATTATGTGTAGGCCATGGTAATGTTAAAACGGTATGACGGTTTGTGGGCTGTTTGCTTACTTATCACATCCGGACACCCTTTGGCTACATTAGCATGTTTATATTTCTCAGATGTTTATGAATCCTGTAAAAGGCGAAACAGTTTTCATTCCAGTATCATGAAATATGTTAATTTACTGTGCATTTATCATCCATGAAATGTCAGCGTTGCTGTAGCTGTGCCACTGTGTGCCACGGTAGACAAAACTGTGAAAGGAGGCACTGCCTCTCTAAGACAAGCAAATGGAGCTTGAAATGAGGAGTGCGTTGTGCTGCATTAGCATGGCCCTCCGTATTACCCAGCACATGTTGCTTTTCCACGGTAACATCGATTTACCAAACTACTGGGATCTTCTGCAAGTTCCTTGCCCCTGATGAGAACCCTCTCCATTAGCATTCTCTTTGTGCCCCTCAATTAATATTGAACACATTACCATCCTACACATTTGGAATCCTGTCATAATGAAGCAAACAACCTGCCCCTGAGATTACTTTTAGGGTGAGTGCCAAGCAAATTACGGTTTTCAGTTGATTTTCCTAGTACAGTGAGCCTTACTCAGCTACTTTCGTCAGATGGCATTAATATTTCAAGTATAGCACAACAACAGAGCACAGAAATAGCTGTGTTTTAAGTGCAGCCGTTCGTGGGCCTCAAAGGGATGTACTAAACTTACTAGTGTAACTATTCTTGTAGAGCAGTACAAAATAGTGAAAAAACTAAAAACCAAAAACATGTCTACCCAAAACTAAAGAAAGCATTTAATTTATTTTTAATTCACACGGATAGACCATATGATGAGATAGACAAGGGATGTTAACCGATGACCGTTCTGACCGATGGTTGACCGTGTCAGCATAAACCGATAAAAGTTGTCAGTAGTCGAAAAAAAATCTAGGCTATTATAGACCAACACAGACTCATCCCAAGACGTCATATAACTGACGTCTTGGGATGTCTTTTGACCATACGTCAATATTCCTTTTTAGGGTCCCCTTAAACGTCGGTTATATGACAATCCCAACACAGTCTCATGAAGATGCGTATTTATACCACGAATGTCATTTCTCGTACCATTTATACGCCAAAAGTGTTTTTTTTTTTTTGCGTGTGTATGGTACGCACTAAAAAATCCTGGGTTAGGTTTAGGGGGAGGGGGGTGGGGAGTTTCGTGCGTATTATACGCCAAAAAGTGCATATCATATGCACATGAAAAACGCGTGCCATATACACGCAAAAACTGTTTTTGGCGTATAAATGCCACGAGAAATGACATTAGTGCTATAGATACAAACTTTCATGAGATCGGGCTCACGATCCTGGGACGTCATACAACTGACGCTTTACCTTCAACGTCAGTTAGGTGACTGGGTAGGTTTAGGTCTAGGGTAGAGTTAGGATCCGTAACATCATCTAACCGACGTTTAAGGGGACCCTTAAAAGGCGGATATTGACGTATGGTCAAAAGACATCCCAAGAGGTCAGTTATATGACGTCTTGGGATGAGACTGCGCTGCATAGACAGTGGATTAAACGCTACTACAGTTAGCAATCTCATTCATATTTTTAGTGTGAAGAAATTCCTCACACTCAATTTTTCATAACTCGCCTGTTTGTACTTAATAAACCAATAAAAACATCTGGCGCGAGGTCACAGCATTTGGGTTCGCGCACTCACAAGCATAGGCGTCATTTACGGAAGGTAAGCAGGTGGGACATGTCCCCACCACTTTTTGCCAGGGTCAATATTGTCCCCACCACTTTTGAAACCTCTTGCGGCACGGATGTACCAATACAAATGAAACATCTCCAGTTAACTAGCAGCATTTGTTTCATTCGTTTGTTAAATAAGAGGTGCGCTTCAATCCGTTGCGGTTATTCTATTCGTTTCAGTGAAATCACGAATCAAATTGCACACAAAAGTGTCCCTGCTTCTCTGGGTTGTACTCCGTACTCGTATATTTTTTTTCCCTAATGTTCAATGGTTGTATGTTGATATGCAATTGATATGAGTGATATTCTTCCCTTATTGGTTTTGATGAGGGAAAAAAAAACCTATACAAATGCAGATTAGAACCCACAGTCTCCGAACACGCTTGGCAAGAATTCTGCCACTGGACCATTACAGTCCATACGTAACACAGGCAGATCTATGTATTTATTCACGTACAATTCACGTATTCCATGTACTAACAACACATATTAGATCTCACTGTACGACCAATTAAACCCAAAGTACCATCACATTTTTGGTCGAACATCATCACATCTTTGTATACATTTTTATTTATTTCCATTGTACCCAGTACTTTTGAAAATGCCCTTCCAAACTGACGCCCATGCTCACAAGGTTTGCGAAAAGTAAACGCTACAGGCTAAAACACTCGAGGTTAGAGCCAGGGTAGACAACAGAATGAAGCATGCAAAGAATAGTGTGTGGGACCATTTTACCAAAAAGAATGACACAGATGTCAAGTTGCAACTTGTGTGATACAGTGCTTAAATACAGTAGTAGCACATCATACATCATACATATATGATGTATCACCTGAAAGCGCGACACCCGCAAGCCTCTTCAAGTGAGAAAGGTAGCCAAAGCCTACCGTGTCATCCATGCTAGCTGGTAGGAAATGTGACAAACAGCGCTCAGAGACTATTATAGTGTGTGTGTGTGAATGGGAAGCAGAGCGGTAGAGAGATGCGACAGAGTTGCGAAATTGCAGGCGCGGCTCAACATGGCTGTTATTTCTAATAGCGTAGCATATTTTTAAACTAATCCGGTTAACCGGTTTCAACCTGCTAGATGAGGCTCGATGGTCGGTCAAGAAAATCCCTACTATAGACCCAACGGTCTGGCAAGGTTCTCTCAAAGTTATGAACAAACATTCTTCCAGTAACATTAATAAAATGTTTGTTGAAAGTTATCTGATCTTTAATAGACCTTAGTTAGGTTAGACAGCATTATTGAATTTAACGTGTATGAATAACTGTGAGGGATAGACTTACAATTGTAGTTTTCAATAGACTTAAGATGTTTTTGATGAAATCCAAGAGGTTTCTTAACCATCCATATAAAGGCAGCAACGTCATTGCAACTTTCAAGGCTCCGAAAGGTAAAGATATTGTTAAAATAATGCGCCTACAGTCAACTTCTCTGTTCTGACATAGAACGTGGAAGTGCTACACTGTGTTTACCCAGTCAACACGTGAGATCATGTGATCACAGTGACATCACACCATTCTCATATGTGAACTCATTGTGAACTCAAAATGTTGAGCAGGTTGAGAGGAGGCAGATCAAATGTGGGTCACGGGGGAAACCTTATACTTCCGGTTTCTCAATACTGAAAAAAAATAAAAAACGTGGATACTGCAGGAGTTCTTTGCAAACTGATTTGTGCTGTATACAGCTGTGTTCTGTACTCAGCGTGGAATTGTTACACCAGAGAAATGGTGAGTGATCTCTAATGCCAAAATGCACTGTGGTCTGGCGCTGTGTTAAGCAAAGTTCACACTACAGGATTTTAATCCCGTTTTAAGCCCGATTTGCAAATCGTTAAGCTCACCGACAGGTTCAGGGTGTTATCGCGTGCAAATCGTAGGCGATAGGCATGACGCTTGCCAATCTGTTAGTATCAACAATGCAGCGAAGACGCTCGCAGACGCGTCACCGAGCCCAGAAAAAATATCTAGCATGATAAATATATCCAGAGCCGTTGCGCGACTCAACCTCAGTGATGTCATGAGCTCCAGCCAATAAGAGCAAAGCATGGGTTGAGGTCACCTGGTAAATCTTATTTTTTCTTTTTTGCATTTTTTTCTCAGAGCAAATCATCACGCAAACAGTGTGCAGCACTAGTTTCTGTCTGACATCCATATTCGCATGTTGTGTTCTCTTCTTCGCTGGGTATTGGCGCGCGTGCTGTTTCGTGCCATTTCTGGTTCGTTTTATTGCATGGTTTTTCGTGACAAAACTTGGTTTGTATACAAGATAGAATCGTTGGGTGACAGAGTTAGTTATTTATTTGATTATTTTCAGGATTTAGACCGTACCATAGTACTGAAACAGCTCTCATTGAGTCACAAATGATTTGCTCTTTTCATCCGATTGTGGTTATATCTCTATGTAGAGCGTTGTCAACTCCGTGTAGTGCATTACCTCCTGTTGCGGATCAATCACGTTGTGTTGTGTGGTGTGAACGGCTCAACAACTTGAACACTCCTGAGAGCAAGTCATGTAGTCACGATTAAAATCATGTAGTGTGAACAAGGATTTAGCCGAATACTGGCACTTGTGAGCCAGCCATCTTGCCAGCTCAAGTGTAGAATCACCTGGCTTCAGTAATCACACCGGTAATTAAACTGGTTACATTGACATATTGCTCTATGTGTTTCAGGATGTCAAGTATTTTTCAAGGGAAAAAGAGGTTAGTAAAATGGAGTCAACAAAACAACACTAAAATCTGAATGCGTCTGTCAAATAGAAATAGTTGTGTCAAATGCCACCACCAGACTGAAAGAATACAAAATAAACAAGGAAACTGAATTTTAAAATACTTAAAAACAGTTTCATTCGGACTGCCTGCACGAGCATCTACTATGCTGTATGATATGGGTGAAGACTCCAGTATACAGTACTGCTCTGGCAGCTGAGTTCACTTTTCTTCTCACCGAGATGTTTCTAAATTCCTCTTCATGTATTAATCAGACTGTAGCACACATGCTTCTCTAGTTGTGTTTGAGAAGACCATTTTAACCTTGTTTCTGGACTGTTTTTTGTTTCCCCTGTTGCTTCTTTAATATTCAGACCAAAGGACTTGTGCAATGTAAATAATGTAAATGTGAAAGATTACAGCCAATATAAAAGAGATGAGAAAAAATGTTTTAGTTTTTAGGGAATAATAACTTTTGCTCAACTCACTTTAGGCCTATACAGATTTAAAAACGAACGTATTTTGAACTAATGTTGCATCTGCAGTCCTTTTGGGGCTCTGGTGCTTAAAGGAGTAGTTAACATTTTTAAAAATTAGCCGATTATCTACTCACCCCATGTTATCCAAGATGTCCAGGTCTTTCTTTCTTCAGTCGAAAAGAAATTAAGGTTTTTGATGGAAACATTCCAGGATTTTTTTCCATATAATGCACTTTACTGGCAACCAAATGATTCAAGGTCCAAAAGACAGTTTCAGTGCAAACTGCAAACTGTTTAAAGGGCTTTAAACGTTTCCAGTACGACAAATAAGGATCTTATCAAGCGAAACGATCGCTCATTTTAAAAGAAAAATTACAATGTTTAAGTTTTTAAGCTCATATGCTCGCCCTGCTCTGTCCTATGATGCACGTTCATGACTCTCCTGTTTGAACTCGTTCATCAAAGTGAGCGAATCTTTCTAAATCAGTGTCAATTCGCTCATTTCGCTCACTGAATGAACCAAATGAATATGAAAAAGATTTGTTTCATTTTGATAAATGAGTTTGAGTTTTTTTAAAAGTGAACTACTCCTTTAAGTTGATCTTTTTCAGCATGTTGTACCGTGAGTAATTAATCAATTAACTTTATTGATTTATTATTTAAACTATGAATATCTCCATATTACTATTAACTTTTGTTGCATCAGTTTGGTGCAAGTGTATAAGTTTATAATATGCAGCACAAATTGATTCATGAAGGTCATGAAAACTGACCATATTTTATCTGTTTGTCAAATAACAAACCAAATATTTCTCTTATAATATAAAATGTAATTAGCCGTTTCATTAGGGCTTTCCATACATGTATTTTTTTTTGCACATTTTGGATATTTTGCATAAACCAATCAAGTTGTAAAAATTGCTCAAAATTCCTAGAAGTCATAGCCTACATTTAATAAACGAACCACAGGGACCTCAGTCACTGTATAATACAAATGTTATATTGTGCTATTTATCAGATTTTTCATCTGTTGAACACTTGCAAGGAAGCACTGCTTTATTTATAACATCTTTTTAAGCTTTTTTCTTTCAGAAATTAAAAATGAAATGCTGAGATGAAAACGAGGCTATTTTTAGAAGGCAACTGCCCATTACATGCACTAAAAAGCTATACATATAAAAATGTCCGTATGTAAAGCACACCACACTGCATCTCAATAGTTTAACTACTTTCAAGTTGACACCTAAAAGTGCTGAGGCTGTGGCATGTTTACATCTAGCATAGACAGAAGACAAGAACATATCCTGTGTGAATGACCCATTAACCTGAATGCGGATTGGGATTTCAGCACCCACAGCTGATATTTATCCAGGTGTAACTACAGCTGAGGTGACCTTGTCTTGCTCTGAAACTGTAATTAAATTAAAAGGTAAGAATTGAAAAATGTCTCAGTGGAGTGAGTGCCCTAAATGGCTTGATTGCTGAAGTGGGCACACACAGCATGAGGTTAATTAGACACTGCTCAAACTTACTTTCCACAGCACAGGGAGGAAATCACATTCATTTAATATCCTCATAGGTAGATCTTTTTCATTATGATCATCAGCATCCAACACACCCCTGTTCATTTAAATCAGAAGTTATACAGTTTCGATGTGTGTGATTTGCTTGAGATACATTGAGATATTAAGTGTGGAATTAGTCACTGTCAGTCAAACTGCTATCAGCGGACTCTTAGCTATGGGTTGATCATTCATGGGATGTACTTAGAGTGTAGATATATTGTACTTTTTTTTAGCAGTTGTGAAGCAATTACTTATTCAAATGAAGCACCTACTCAAGAGGGTATATGATTTTGGATGTAGCCACAATTCCCAATATTAAAATCTTTGGTAACAGCCACAAAGCGCCTGCTACATCAGATCACTTGGACGTGGCTGTGGTTACAAGTAGGTAAAAAACACTGTTTGTTTTCTCACACAAACCGCATCAATGAGTCATTAAATCACGTTTAATTTGGACTTCTCTTCTCTGACCATAGACCTCCATTATATGAGTGATATACACAAACAGTTTGACCTAAAAATGATCAAAATTGAAACTGGAACAAAGACACCTACATCTTGAACTTAAAACATATTAAGGGAGGTTGACTGCTTTTTTGCTTTGCATGATTGTGTTTATGGGGTGCAGATATAACATGTATCGTGGCTTTTCTTTTTTAAAAGTCTTATTTTTCATAAACTTCACCTTTATTGTAGCCGCGCTCTCCTCTGTCCCCTGAACGAGCGGTTCACTTCCTGATTCTATGAAAACACTCCCTCAGAAATGGGCGGTGGGCTCAGATTGGTTAGTTTGGGCCGGTGTGTTGTGATTGGCTAAACTGTCGCTCACGTTGTCCGGAAGATTAACGCCCATTACCTTTAAGGGCGAAACGGATATGTCATGAGCTCCAGGTCCAGATGTAAATATGTGTCAAGAACTGCAGTATCAGTTTCAGGCAGAATCAGACCGAGAAAGCCGCGATGAAGAGAGGCAAGCAGAACGTCACCACACACGGCTCTTACTAAACGTTTCTGAATGATAATTTGCTACATTTTTTAACTTTATACACGTTTGTTTTACACAATAGCATCTGACTGGCAACAATAGCAACTGACTGGCTACTAATGACTCAAACAGCGTTGGCAAGTTTACGTTCTTGATCAAATTGAAAATAACGTCATAAAACATATATACATGAAAAATACATTTACAACATTAGTACTTATACAAAATTCATGTTTGTACGTGTTCGTAGACACAAAATAGCATAACTACTAGCCTATAGTGGCAATAAAGCCAGCGCTGGCATTTGAAAAAAATAAAACACAAGGCTTCGTCTGGAATTATACATGCAGTTTTAGCCTACTTACAGGTTGTGGCCCAACAACTGCTGCCTCTGTTTCAATTGGATCTGCTTCATGTTTTAGTTACAGTTTCTTGTTGAATCCGATGTTGATCTCGTGGAGATTCTGGAAGCTGTTTTCCGTAAAAGGCGCAGCACAGAGAGCTAGATTACGATCGTCACTTTCAGGAACATACTTGTATCCATTGTTGACGAAGTACAGCGTCCGTGGGAAGTCCGAGCACAGAAGACCTGACAGCTGCGTGAACAACACACTTCGACATGCTGGAGGCTGGAGCTGCTGAAAAATGCGCATGCACTTTTTTGCATTTTCCGGAGGGAGTGGTTGATGCAAATGTGTGGGTTAGTGACATACCATAACCCAGCTGTAGTCCCAATCAAGTCGTTTTTGTAGGCAATTATACTTCCCTGATTTTTAAAAGACGATATCTCTGCTTACACTGAACTTTTAGCGCTGCAACTTTGCAGATACTGTTCATGCACCAATAGCAACATTACACACTATTTAAAATGAAAAAAGGGAAATGGCAGTCACCCCCCCCCTTTAAATTCAAAGTAAACTATCACTTTAAAGGCTCAGGGAAGGAGGAGGCGGGATTAGCAATCGCGCCACCATCCCCGCTCCATTCTCACGGCTATTGGCCCCGCCCTGCTTGCCACAATAGAAGTCAAAAGAAAAAAATTCTCATTGTGAAATAGAAAGCCACAATATATAAAGTTCCACAAAAGGTCTTATGGTAACTCCTACTCCGTGTTGTCAAAGCTCCTCACTGTTTAATGCAGATATTACCATAGCTTTGATCACACCACCGCCCCCTCCTCTTGATCGCAGGTGCTTTTTTCCAATTTCTTAGCCCTAGTCAGCAGTTAACAATGCTCATTTAAAAATTACTTTAGATGGAATTAGAATTAAGAGTGGCTTTGATATGCTAATGCAGCATACACAGGCCCTTTGCTCTTGATTCTCTTGATGAATGAATGAGGATTGTAGCGCTGACAGAGGGTGGATCTCTGCACAGAAGTAAGCAGCGTTCAGTCACAGCAAACAGATTTCTGCATCCCTGAAGGCCATGAAAGAGTTCCTCCATCTCTTCCTAGTGCCTGCCCTCCTCTTCCCTGGAGGTGTCGAGATTGTCTTGTCATATTTCTTTCTTTTCTTCCTCTTCTCATCCAGAAGCTCTCTGGGTATGTAAAGTAATTATTTATCATTCATTAATTTCAAAGGAAATCATGTCTGCCATCATCTCGATATTGTCACTGTTGGCGAGGCGGTTGTAGCGGGCCGGAGCCGAAGATGTTATGATTGTGAATCTTCCCTACGGTAGTGCTGAAGAGCGAAGACTGATGGAGGATTGTTAATCACAGCGCTGCTGGGGAACCTGAATCACATTTGGTGAGAGATTGCCTTCATATACATGTATGAGAGGCTTGATATTGGGTGGGGGAACGGTGTAAATACAGAAAGTGGAGATGCAAAATTCCGTGATAAATTGAGAATCACAATATTTTTATGAAAGTTTGAATTTGAATGTTCACTGTGATCGTACTTGACAAAGGTTTAATAGACAGGCGTATCGTTGACCTTTGTGTGGGTGTTTAGTATATAGTTTGGTTTAAAGAACCATATTTTTATTCAAATAATGCATCTCAGCGCTGAATGCTGTGTAGATCACATGAGTACCTTTTGTAATATTCCATTTCACAAAAAAAAACAGGATTCTTCTTTCCTTGAGTTTTAATTACTGTGTGTTCATTAATTAGGCTCATTTGGCACCTCAATTATGCTTTTTAATGTGCTGACCTAAATCTGAGGCTAAACACATTTTGCTGTCATTGCGAACAATGGCCCTGCTGATCTTTGAGTAATTATAAGTACAATGCTAATTAATCTCTCACGGTCAGTCGTTCCTGTAACAACTGTGAGACCTATATCCTCTTGACAAGTCATTTATTATAATTCATAAACAGGGTAAAAATCATTTATGGAGCATTTGGTGAAATAGTATGTGCACTGTAAAAAATAAACTGTACATTTTACAGTAAAAAAACGGCAGCTGTGGTTGCCAGAACTTATTGACGTATTGATATCTGTTTTAGACCATTGAAATACATTGACAACCAACAATCATCAGAGCAGTGATGAGAATTACATTCACAAATCACAAGTGAATACTTGTATTAAGTAATACTTATTTAAAGAAGCTGCACAGTGTCATTCTCACAAACATTAAGCACTCATGATTAGAAAAAAAAACAAAAAACAATAAAATTATGAGGAACCATAGTTATTTCAACAAAAATGCATAAAATGTGAAGTGTGACGCAGGGAATTGTGGGAATTTCAATTTATGTTTTTTTTCACTGTAAATTATACAATGATTTGTTCTTTTTCACTTTCAAAAACTGTAAATTTAACGGTATTTTGCTGTAAAACTATATCACAGTTATTTACCGTGTATATTACGGAAACTTTCTGTTTACCTATTAACAGTTTTGCACTGTAGCATTTTTACAGTATTTTACCGTTAAAATCACGGTTATTTTTTACAGTGTGCATCATCATTAATAAAGGATAAATGCCTCATAACTGCAACATATTTGGCAAGTAGCAATTATGAAAAATTAAATTTTTAGATTTGTCAGATATTAAAGTGGCAATTCAACCAAAAATGAAAATTTTGTCATCATTTACTCACCCAATGTGTTCCAAACCTATAAGACTTCTATAAATATCTCGACGAAACAGTTTTAGTTACGATTTGCTTAGACTGCATCAACAGTTTCTACGTTTCTTATAGTGGGGGAGATTCAGATAATAAAGACAGTAAATCATGCGTTAGGCTTCAGGTTGTCTATAATTAAGTAGAGCTTTGTGTTTTCTGTCTTCGGTTGCACCCCACAGCATCACAATCATTTATCTTTTTTTTTTCTTTTTGACAGTAGCCTTTGATATTTTGCCTCTGTGCATACAATGTTCATGTTCTGTATGCTCGAAATGTTCACCCTAAACACTGTGTTTAACTTGAGTAGGGATTTTCTGTTGAACCTTAACCAGTCATACCATGGAGAATGGATGCAACAAACACACACAATGCTTCATAAGTATGATTTTGAGAGGTATTTGTGCTCTGGAATGCAGGGTTAAAAATAAAAGAAATAAAAGAAAAAAGCTGATGTAATTTGTTGTCCTCTTGCACCTCTGGCAAGGGTTTATTATGTTCCGTAAGTTTGTGTATTGATAAAGACATTGCTCAAAAAAGCCAATAACAAGGAATTGATTTGAGTTATATGATAGTATATTCAGCTAAAACTTTTTGTGCAGTTGTGTCAGCTGTGTTGTAAAATGAACTCAGCCATAGATTTTCAATTACCAAATTCCAGAGGGGACATTAGTTTGGTCTCAAAGCAGACAGTTAGGAATGGATTTAATGCTCACCAACACCATTGTGCAAATGCATTTACCTCACAAAAAAACATAACATGAATGAGAAATAATAGGTGGGAGGTTTTACCAGAGTCGAAATAGAAAATGAACATTTCTCAGTAATACTAGTGGTGTTGCTCATTACAATGAATATGCTTGAATACAATATTAATACAATTACAATAAATAATTGTTTTTTTCCAATTTAGTTCATAATCCTGTAAAGCTCTGAAAAGAATCAGCATTTTAAATAGATGGCTTTGCTCAAGAATTTATATATAAAATGTGTAAATAAGGTCTCTGATTAATATTATCTAAAGATACTTTCGCTTAATGACTAAACAGAGCTGTAAGTTATTATTTAACCCATGGATGGTTACATAAACTGCTTAGACTAGTCCTAAAAGTTAGTCATATTGTATTTCTTCAAGACTATTCATATCTTTTTAAAGTCAGTTACATACAGTAAACTGGTAGTTTCATCTAATTTGAGTTTTAAAAATGAAGACTGATTACATCTTAAAATGGAATCATAAAATGGAATCGAATACTTTTAGTATGAAATATGAGCCTCAGCCACATCCATTGAGAAACAAAACACCTGAACGGTCGTCCATGAAAGTGCTTGTACTAAACAACGGCCCTCATCCTCAGCGCGTCAAATAGTGACACTTTTGAAATTCCGTCTAAATCCAATGCACATGGCACCCTTTACCGTCAATATAACATGTACAGAGCTTTGTTCGGTTATGGTAGGTTTAGGTCTGTGGTATGTTTAGAGTTACACCACTAGGAGGCGCCATATGGCCCATATATATCGGCGTTTCATATTGACGCTAAAGGGTGCCATGTGCGTTGGATGTAGACTAATGGTGTGTTCACACCGAGCGCAAATAAGAGCGTCAAATATGCGTCTACCGCGTCTAGTTAGACGCTTGAACCATTTTGAACCCATTCGCGCATCCGCGTCACTCACAAATAAAAAAACAACAACAACACAATTTCTTTCTGGCATACGTTTCCGTCATGTCTGAAATAAAAGATATTGCTGCTCTGTACTTGTTGTGGAAGTCCCAAATACGGAGAAAAGCCAAACGCCGACCTGTCTTGGTTCACAGCACCATCTAGAGGCTAACTCAACTCGGTGAATTTCACCATTTTCTCCAGGAACTGCGCCCTGGATTACAGCCTGTCTCTGTATGCATACGACATAGTATCATATATTTCAGGGTACCCACAGACGGCAACAATTAGCATCTCTTCCATTTTCGACAACGGTGATAGACCGGACATATCGATTAGCTCTTCGTTGATTGGCTGGTGCAACAAAGCGTCATGCGAATCTTCCGCTTCGAGTTCAATTTTTCAACTTGCGCGGAACACGCTCGCAGCAAACGCGCCACCCAATTTGCGTCATTCGCAATGCCTGCCCGCGAATGGTGCGTCTATCGCGTCTTTGCATTGACTTTGAATGTAATTTACACACACAACGATTAAATTTGCGTTCGGTGTGAACACACCATAAATGTTAAAAGCGTCAGTATATGACGCCTTGGGATGAGAACGGGCTGGATTCTCATATGCTTACTTCAAATTTTGTCATTTTGAATTATTTTATAATCAGGTGATGTAAGCATGGATCACTAAATACTTTCATATTATGTCTGTTTGGAAGCCAGAGGGCGCCCTCGTGCATAAAGTCCATAAATGAGATTTGTAAAATCATAAATAATGACAATCCTTTATGTGGACATCCAGAGATGGTTGCAGCTGAATAGCAAGCAGATAGGAACGTTTTGACTGTAGAAACTTAAAGACAATAAACATGATTGGGGCAATATCTGTCTATCTGTCTTCTTCAAGGCATCTAAGGTATTTTCATAAGAATAAAGTATAGTTATAAGGCAATGTCATGATCATGAGCAAGAGTGTATTTTAGTGTTTAGTTCCTGAATGGAAGTGATGACCAGGGCTGCATCGAAATCACATATTTCCCATAAGAGTAAAACAGTATGTGATAAAAGAAGAATGTTCCGAATTCACCATACTCATATAAGAGTTCGTCAAAACGTACCCGGATGACCTATTACCTCCGACGAGTACTATCCCATGAGGCCAGGAGAGGATTCTGTGAATGGCAGTGAAGCAACGTGACTGAACCTGCAGATCATATGATCATGACAACATGGCGAATGTAAGTAAATAAGAAATATTATTGAACATAGCCACTGTTTTTAATAGATGAGCGAATGACTCACTTGCTACACTTGCTGTCAGTTGATCATGTGGCCTGCAGAAAGACTCTCTGATGTCGCTCTCTCCTTTGGGTCTTTCACTCAGGATTCAGCTTTTTATAAAATAGTGAGTGCGTTTGTTTGTTTTCTCAAGAGGGGGCGTGAAATCGTCACACACACAGAGCTCTGCATGAACAGCAGTTCCTGTTACCTGTTGTGCTTCCACACTTCGAGCATTATGCTGTGTTAGACAGATAAGGTCGGTGGTCATTAAAAGGACGAGCCTGCAGACATCGAGTTCATTTCACTTCAATGCTACCAGAGTCAGACGCTCAGCACAGCTTTAATCAATACTGAATCAGCGAGACTGTTTGATTTCCCTGAATATTAAGCACAACGACTCATGTCATCGAAATCGCTTTCTTTCTCTGTTTCATTAATGCTTCAGAGGGGAAGGGATCTAATTTCACAGCGGCATTTTGCAACAAGCTGAGGAGAGAGATTCCTCTCTATGAACGAATATTGCTTTATAATGATTAGCAGTTTTTTCATCTTCCACTGACAGGAAGTAAGCCAGTTACAGTCTTTATGTTTACCAAGACTTTAGCAGTCATGACTCCAGTCTTCAGTGTCACATGATCCTCAGAAATCCTTAATGTCACTTTAATGTATCCTTGCTAAATAAAATATCCATTTCTAAAGAAAAATAATCTAATCGACACCAAACGTTAGAACGATACTGAATATCAAAGTCTTCATAAACTGGAAAATGGCCTGAAATAGTCTGATTTATTGAGCTAAAGCAATTTTGTCATCACTAAATAATATCCACTTATCAGTAATACATTTCAGATCACAATGACACACAAAATCATTTCTGTAAAGCATTCCTGCAGCTCTAATAATAGAACATAGCACTAAAGCCAAGGTTTTCGGTTTGATTCTCAAAGAACCCAAGACAACATTAAAGTGAACGCAAAGCAGTTGATTAGGGGTATTTAAAAAATCTGTTAAATTTATTATTTATAAACTTGTCACAAAATATAAAGTCTGATGTGATAAAGTGCATTACTGAAGAATATTCAAATGGAATTTTTAGCTTCTGAAATATGTCTTGTTGGAATATCAATGCACCATGGTAACAACGGAAAATGGAACTAAATATTCACTTTTCCAGCTTTGGCCCTCCACAGATCCCGATCCTGACTGATTGATTTGATTGCAGCAATCCGGATTCCAGCGGCATTTCAGGGACTATCTGATGTGTGCATTAAAGATGTCACAAAAGTGCTCATGAGACAAGAGCTTATGAAAGCAGTGAATATTACTGTGTGGGATGTTAATTACAGCTGAGGGTGGATTGTAAGCATTATGGGTTTAATCCAACCACTCAGACCACACTCTTCCGTTGGCTTCTACAATGCTTGTCATTTTAGTGGTTACTTAGTACACCTGTACACTTGCACATTAATGCTAACATCTAATCGACATCAGTCAGCAACCTTGCATGCAGACTGAGTCAAAACGGCATTATTGTCTCAGTACATTGTTTGGATGTAGTGGAGGCTAAACACACGTAAACGCCATCTGCGCACTCCCAATATTTGGAAAAGTGCATTTATCCACCGCTCAATTGCGTTTATCCACCTCTAAATATCCTCCATGTAGTTCCTAAGACATTTTAAATTAAGCTTGTGTCGTTTTAGTTTCATATTGTTCATTATTAGTTTCATAGGTTGTTAAACCTAAGACAAACTTTCATATTGCGCTGCATTACTGTCAGTGTTGTTGACTATTACTGACGGTAAGGTTGCACTGTTGACGTCTCAGAACAGAAATCTACACAAATGAGCGCAGAACACACTCAGTTAACAACAGGGCTACTGCCTATAAAAATCTAAATAGAGTTTTTATAATTCTAACATATGTTAAGCAACCTCAATTATTTTCCTGAACACCATCACGATTGAAAATGTGACATTGATTTCCTACAACAGTTCAATAAACAGTTAAAATTAAATCACTTACATTTTAGATGCAATATTGGCTGTTTTTGTTCTGTTTCAGCAGCGAAAATAGTTCCAAACAAAAAACACAACAGAACCACGGCGCATGTCACAGGAACACTCAACCTGATTTCATTACTAAATGATTCAGCATTTTGAACGAAATCGAATTAAGTCAAAGATTCAATGACCCATTCATAAACATCTGTCTCATTCTTGAATGATCAGCCGTTTGAACAAATCAGTTGAATGAATGAATCCATGACTCACTCATTAAGACGGTCGCATGCCGCCACCTACTGGCGGTTTAGTGTTAAATGTTTAAAAGTATAATCATTCTTTCCAAGTTTCTTATGTAAATTTAAATCAATTTCATAACATTATTTTATGCAATTGTAATTTTTCAGTGTAAATGATTTAATCAGCCCCTAGGGTAACAGCCCATAGTGTCTTATTATTCGAAATAATTTAATTTATTGATCAAATTTAAGAATTTAAAATGAAAGATGAAGCATACATTTAATAATATTGGGGAGGGGATGCCCTTTAAAGGTGCAGATATTACAATAATGTGATTTAAATATCAAAGCTGATTGAACACTGATGAGAATATTGTTTCAGAATAAATGAACACACAAATATAAAATAAAAAATCAGGACAAGCAACTTTTTTCCTCAGACAAATGAATGGCATGTTTACTTGTCCGAAGGACAAGCGTATGAAAAGGCTTAATGTTCGAGGCCTTTAGCAATGTTATCAGGAAACACACCGATGTAAGCAGTGGCCCACCTTACCTGGTGACCATGGTCAGTAGTACACTAGAATTTATAGTTTACCCACCTCTTTTTTTACCACTACACCTCTGAGTGGTACATAAACTCGAGTATTATCTTAATATAGGCCTACTCAACATTTACACAACAACGAAAAACTAAAATATATATATATATATATATATATATATATACTACCGGTCAAAAGTTTAAGATCAGAGCTTTGTAATTGAGTGGGGTATTAAAATATTCATTAAGCTGTATTTGTTTGACTCTCAAAGCTGTTTATGCATGTTTTTGGAGCATAAAATCATCATATTAGAGTGATTTGTGTAGGATCATGTGTCATGGAAGACTGGAGTAATGATGCTGAAAATTCAGCTTTTTTTCAGAGGAATTAATTACATTTTAATATATATTAACATAAAAAAGTCATTTTAAATTGTCATAATATTTCACAATATTACTGTTTTTTGTGTATTTTTTATCAAAAAATTGCAGCCTTGGTGAGCAGAATAGACTTCTTTAAAACATAAAAAATCTTACCGATCTTAAACTTTTATAAGTTTTCATATACCATTTGGACAAAGAGAAATTTTTTTTAAAAATATAAGGGTTATATAAGTAGAGAATAGATAAAAAAACTAAGGCTATGTTCAAAATCTTCCTCTCTTGAGTTCAGACGCAGCAGCCAAAGACTCATGCAGGAGAAACGAGACAGATCAAACCTGAGCCCTGACAATTTCTATAAATAAACAGAGGGATTATATAATTTGGAGTTTATTAATTTACATAATCTTATTAACTTTATATTTATCCTTTAATGTTTATTTGCTTTCTCTGCACATATTTACCATTATTACATTCAGTTTTCCCCCGCTGTGCCGACCCCACCTACAGTACACGTTTTCAGGAAAGATGCTGTTCGTTCCAATTAGCAAAAATGTAAATGATCTGCAATCTCAATCTCATGCTCCGTCTTTGCTTTCCACAGATATTCTTCTCTAACACAAGTCCATTAATTCAGTCACAGTGAATGCTTTAAGATCAACACAGCCTCGCTCTCCTCTCTCTCTCCATGAGAGCCAATCAAGCAAAAAGGAGAATGTAAAGTGACTTTTAATAAATTCCTCACCCCATAAATATTCATCCCTCTCCTGATCTGGGAAAATCTATTATTTCTTAAGTGACAACAATCTATGATTGGGAAGCCTCATAGGCTGTCATTTATATGCTACCTTTATCACCACCCGGGAGGAATTAAGGCCTAATTACTTTCACAAGGAGTATTGGGGAAAGCAGCTATGCACTTAGTGTGATTTGTTGATTATGAGACATGTGAATATATGGGTGCACTTGCCTCCATCAAAGTAAATATTTAACCAGGAGAAAATGAAAAATCAATACTTGTATGGCAGAGCGAATAATTTACATTTTTCCTTCAGCAGTCACTCGGTCACATCAACTGTTTCCGAAGCCAGAGTAGAGTCTTCAAAATATGACTCTCTTGGAGAGTCTAAAGGTGATGCCATCAGTATAATGTGAGTGGTTCGGTGGAAAGATGCACCTCTACATAACATTATACAAGAGAAATATGCGTAATTTACAGCTATGACAAATAAACAGCTCACAAATCTTGAAAGAGATGGGCATGTTGTGCTTGATGCTCCTGCGGGAAGGCAAATTGCTTTCATTATTTTCCCTGAGCTTTATTGAATGTGGGTGTTGGGCATGGAAATGTCCAGTAATAGATTTAATATTCACTGGGTGTGCGTCGTTACATCATCATAATCCTGTCTTAACGGTGTAGTGCACACTAGACTTACAATATTTAATATATACAATTTATGGGTTACTTTGTTTTGTTAATATTCTGTTGCTGTAAACCTTGCAAAATGTCTTTAGCTCTTTGCTGTGAGGCTTTTGGGTCATTTTGATCGTAAGATGGTGTGCGGTGCCTATTCATTTTATCGACTTTTTTGGCTGCACATATTAACAAATGAGAGTAACAGAAAATTTTAGACACAATATTGCCTCTTACTTTTGCTCTGATAAAGGTAATTGTTCCTAGGAATTGAGGAATCCAGGATTGACTGTGTTTTGCTTGGACTGTATTATTATTATTTTTTTTTTAAATAATTGTTTCAATTGACCTCACTCTTAAAGACAGCCACAGTTACCAAAATCTCTTTTCTTATCAACTTGTGAGAACTTGACCTATTTCCATTATCCATATTATAAATGTTCCTAAAGCAAGGCTTAAAAAAGTAAAGTCATAGGCCTTGTTATTAATCAAATTAACAGTGAAGCAATTCCATTAGAGAAAGCAATTAGCAATTGATTTTTGGACACGGCCAAAATTGTACTCTGTTTTTAATTCTTTTCCAAATATTCCATTCAAAAGTAAAGCTTGTAATTGAGTGGGATATTAAAATCTTCATTAAGCTGTATTGTTTGACTCTCGAAAGCTGCGCGTGCTGGAAGGTAGAAAAGAAAGAACGCTAACAAGGATATTATAATAAATTGAATGCATATGTCTCTAACGAAGCTTAATATGAATGGAATAATCACAGTGTGTGAATACACCTCATTACAAAGTCTACCAACTCATTTTCAGTATGGCCTGCACAATCTCAAATGTGGAAATTGAAATAATGCAAAAAACATTTTCATCTTTCTGTTTATTTCTGTCTTCTAGCCTTGCTATTGTTGTGATTTCAATACAGAGAGATACTTCAGTTGTTTTCGCATATCTTCTAGAAGAAATAGTGAGAGATACACTCACATAAAGGATTATAAGGAACACCTGTTCAATTTCTAATTAACGCATTATCCTAATCACCCAACCACAATGGCAGTTGCTTCAATGGATTTAGGGGTGTGGTCCTGGTCAAGACAATCTCCTGAACTCCAAACTAAATGTTAATGAAACTGGTTTACAAAGAATGGTGTGAAAAGGGAAAAACATTCAGTATGCGGTCAGTCCTGAGGGCGAAATGCCTTGTTGATGCTAGAGGTCAGAGGAGAATGGGCAGACTGATTCAAGCTGATAGAAGAGCAATTTTGACTGAAAATAACCACTCATTACAACCGAGGTATGCAGCAAAGCATTTGTGAAGCCACAACACGCACAACCTTGAGGCGGATGGGCAACAACAGCAGAAGACCCCACCGGGTACCACTCATCTCCACTTACAAATAGGACAAAGAGGCTACAATTTGCAAGATTTCGCCAAAACAGAACAGTTGAAGACTGACAAAATGTTGCCTGGTCCTGATGAGTCTCGATTTCTGTTGAGACATTCAGATGGTAGAGTCAGAATTTGGTGTTAACAGAATGAGAACATGCATCCATCGTACCTTGTTACCACTGTGCAGGCTGGTGGTGGTACTGGTGTGGGGGATGTTTCTTGGCACACTTTAGGCCCCTTAGTACCTTAACTCAAGTCTCTGAGTTTTTGCAGAACTATGCCCCCTCTGGCGACAGCGAAACTGCAACCAGAGATGTGCACGCTCATGAACCACACGCACATGCACGTTTGCACACAGCTGTTAGAAACCAAAGGAGCATGCAGCCGCACAAATCTTTTGTTACAGTCATAATGTCTTCAGAGGTAATATAAGTTATAAATCTGCAAGTCATTTTAAATATACGGAAGGAAAGGCATTTGAGTGAATTACACACTTATGCATGTTAAGGGGAAAGCGGAGGGTATAGTAAAATGGTTTTTGTTTCTCTCGTATCTCTTATGTTGAACGGTTTTATGTGTTTACTGTATCCACTTATGATTTGTATTATTATGTGAAACACGTTCATGAACAATACAAGTTATTACTTTGTATAGGATACTGTTTGAGTCCCTAGAGCAAGACCAGAAGATCTCTTCCATTTGTTGAAAGCCTTCCTGACGTTGACTCGTCTTATTCCGACAGCCTGGCACTAAACAAAAGTTTTATTTTCTTTGTCTTCAGTGAGAGTTTGCGTTGGGGTTTGGAATGAACTTACAAGCCGGTCTCTTTGAATCGATACTTCTACTTTTTATCGAAAGTTGACTAAAGTTTTGTCACTCGAGTTGTCTTCGCTGATACGGAGAATGTCGGCAAATGCACAAACCTACCAGACATGGCCAGGTGAGCGTGAGCGCGAAATGACGTCATGTCCAGTCTGAGATCCATCCCGAATCCCTCTTATTTTATTGTACAAGGATTATAGAGGCAATCACAGTGATCAGAGAGGGGCTCATTCAGGCCCATCAGCCAATTGTTTAAGCATGTATGGGTTAGAAAAACTGGTATATTTAAACATGAAGATATATACAAAATCTATATATGTTTCAGTGAAAGGTGAAATTCCAAAATCTCTGTGGAAACACAATCTCTGCGATCACCAGCGCATACACAGATCGTGGTACTGTAAATATATATGGACAAAGCGTTCTGTGACGTGCACCATAGACTCTCTGAAGAACAGGGTTTGAGGCTGTTCATGGGGCGTATGGGCGGGGCCATACTGGAAAATGTTGGAAAATACAAAATACAAAAGTTTCAGAAAGAATACAGAGGTGGTATGATGTGTTGTGTCAGATCATGGCCGAGACGTCAAATTCACTTGGAGCAGCCCGTTCTCAGCTGTCAATCAAAGTTAACCGCCCGTATTTGTCTATACATTTTATATCTAAACTTGATCTAAACTGACAAGGTTAGAAAAAAATTCACCCCCTCACAGTTGTCAGGCACGCGGAACATATTGAAGATTACAATAAAAGTCCATGGGACCAAACTGTAAACATATGAATTTATGCTGTGAAAACTGAGATTTTAATATGACATCTATGGATATTTGCTCCCTTTTGGGACCGGCCTCTAGCGGATTTGAGATGTATTGCATTTTATCGCACTTCCGGGTAGGCTTCATCTTTCAGATTAGAATGTTGCCGCTTGGCGCAGATCGGAAGCACCCGTGCCTTCAGATCAGTTGTACATGGCTGTGGTTACACCAGGTGGAAACTAGGGGTGGGGGAAGAGTCGAATTCTTAGATGCATTACGATGCGGGACGTGGACGATATCTGAAATTCGAATTCACAAATGTCAAAAGTCGATTTTCCAAAAAAAAAAAAATTATTTATATATATTTATAATAACGTAATATTGACGCAACGTGAAAGACGGAACTCTGAAAGCGGCAGAAGTGCCAGTGGCCGGACCGTCTGTGGCGTGCACATAACAGAGACGCAGACGCGATGACTGAGCGCGCGAATCCGAAGGAGCGTTCCATTCGAACAGGGTCCCTACGCAGTGTTCACTGCTCCCTACTCCCTGAACACGGTATATCAGTTGAAGTGGACTTCACTGACTTCCTGTGAAGTGATGTATCGATGTTCCCTTATTCCCTATGCCCTTTGCAGTGCCCTTCGAACTGAACATGTTCGTTCCCTTCGAATTGGAATCTCCCTTAAGATGGCGAAATACCTGTGAAGTCGACTTCGCAGTCCACTTACGGTTGAAATGGAATGCACCTCAAAACACCCTCCTCGTTAAAAGCTGACGTGTGGAGGGGTGTGTGCGATAGCACGATTTTTGATCGTGGAACGATTGAAATGTCTCCACTATCTGCTTTTGAAGAAATATCGTAGTATCGTGTTACAGTGCATTCTATCAGTTCAGTTCTGGAATGAATAGGTACGGGGACACTGCAATTCACAAAAGTTCATTATTTGCATAAGCCTTGCCGGTTAAACATTTAATTCACGTGCTGATGCTCTGTTCCCGACACTCACATGCACTAGAAGCCTGTCAAACAGCGCCTGAACACTGGACTAAGTTATCTTTTCAAGTCTTATGCTAATACTGTTAAACACATACAATGTTTACAGAATTGGCTATGTCTAAAGTGAAAGCAAACATTTGAGAGAAAATCTGGTGTAATATGCGTCTATATTAAGGCGCGTCGCTTGCTGGTCTAGAAAGCGACAGGAGTAGAATGGTACTGCCGCTCGTCCTTAAAGGGATAGTTCACACACACACAAAAAAAAAATCTGTCCTTATTTACTCTAATGTTGTTCCAAACCTGTATTATTTCTTTCTTGTGCTGAACACAAAAGAAGATTTTTTTTAATGTGGGTAACCAAACAGTTGCTGGTCCCCATCAACTTCCAGGAGAAGAAAAAAAAAAAGGATAACAAGTATGCTGCTAGTTCAGGCACACATTTATTTTCCTGTTGGTTCTTTGCAATGTTAATAAAATATATTATTAATTGTTCATGGGTAATTACTTTTTACTTTTAAAGCAAAGTATTTATAGTCACACACACACACAAAAAAAGATTCAGATAATCGATTTTAGCATCAGAATCAGAAGCCCTCTGAATCGTAATCGAATTCGAATCGTGAGGTGCCTAGAGATTCCGACCCCTAGTAAAAACGATATAAAAATCTATGAAGACTTCTGCTTCTAAGGAAATATAAAAAGGATTCATTAATTGTGATTTAAATTGGGACATTTTCCTTTAAAATACTTCAGTTTTTTCATGTATGCTCTAAAAGAGCACGTCTGTTAGTGCTGTACAGTAATGTATAGGCCTATGTGCTTGCTTTCTTGTGTGTCTAATATCTTCTCCCTGTGTGCTCATCTATCATCCGGTCACTTCTACTCTCCCACAGTGCTGAGTCACATGACTCCTAGACTTTCATTGATACATCATTTAAAGAATTAATTCCACCGAGAACGCTGCGTACTCTTCAATTTGAGACCTGTTAAGCTTGACATGGCTGTAATTGGACAGCAATTAATGAATTGCATAAATGAATAGTGTCATCACCTTCATCAGGGCTATAAAATCTGGTATCCCTCCCTTGGAAGAGAGTGGGTCTGTATTCATATGACATTAGTTCTTTTATTATCTGTTATAGTAGTTTCTCTGTTTTAAATGCCAAAGGCCCTTGAAAATGATCATCCTTGTGTAAGGGAACCTACTTAAAAATAATTGTATAGTTTTTTACACTGTTTTTAACCATGTCCATGGATGCCCTAAAACTCTCTTGTGGCCCCCTGAACGTCCAGGACCTCAATTGAAAACCCCTGCTCTAAACTGATCGACCGACTTGACCACCACTTCACACCAGAGTATGCAAGGCAAGTGGAAGCCTGGTGAGAACTGATCTTCAATTACTAAATTGTATGTAAGTAAACATTTTTATACCTCACAGAGTAGCAGACAGGCTCTCATTACACCAGCCCTATTAAGTTTAACACAGATGGCACACAGTGTAGTGGTTCCCCACTGTAGGTCGATAAAGGAGTCGAGGTGGTGTTACGAACAGCAGTCATTTGACATATATAACTGATGCAATGAAAGAGGAGGATGTGTGGGAGGTTGTCCCTCAGAGCTGTTGAGAGTTAGCCCTGCGTTTTAAACAGTCTCTTTATGCTTGGGTGAAGCTTCTGCTCAAACAGGGTGGTGGAGGCAGAAACATGCTACCTCGGTGCAATGAAACCCAGGCGAGATTGGCATGGACAGGTACGCTAACAATCCTTCCAAATTGACAGTCACATGACAAGACGCTACAATGTCAGGCACTTTTTTATTGGATGTTCAGGTAGGGCACAAGTTCTGCACAAGTTCTGAACATGCGCCGTGCATGTTCGCGATGACGCAAGATGCATGCAGACGCACCAGGGTTCGTTAGAATCAGTTGAGTGTCAAACCAGATCAAAGCTGCAGGGGCGCCGGGAACAAATGCGCTCGGGTCTGGACCGCACTGAAGCGAGCCCAGTGTAAAAGCCCCCATAGTCTCCCTGTGTTTGCAGTTCTGGGGCACGTTCAGAGTTCAAAACGGTACACAACGTTTTGCTACGCTTTCCAAGTTGAACGACATCGACCGGAAGTTGAAGCCTCGCGGGAGCTGCCATCTTGTAGCAGAACTTGACTTGCGTTAGCATTTCCATTAACTCCCATTCATTTTGCGTCACTTTGACAGCGAATAACTTTTCTGAGGCATTTGAAGACCCCATTTGTCCATTATTTATTTCTAAAGGAAACACGACGATGTATAAATGCTCCATTACCTTTTAGCTTATGTTATGGCCCCGTAGAAGCAGTTTTTTTTTGTAAAAGTAGGCTAAAGATTGCGTCATACCCAAGCGACTCTGTGTTGCACTGTAGAGAGATTACTGTATGGACAGGAGGAGGAGTTTGCGGGCAATCGGGGAAACTTGAAGGCAAAATGACAAAATAATTAATCAAAATACCTAGCAAAAGTTTCTCCTGCTCCTAGCTCAGTGGACAGCTCTCTACTCACACTCTCTGCCTCAGTAAGTTTCGGAAGGGAATGATTCAGATTTCTCATGCCACAGCCACTTGAAGACAGAAGGGTTGGTCACGTCACATCTACGTCGTCGAGCTCTGTTTGAATCAGTTTGAGTCTGCGCATCAGAAACGGAAGTGCTAAAGAAAAAAAATCGCCAAAAACAGGCTTCACTTGTCTCAATGGAGTTCCATTGAGATGGCTCTGTCTATTTCTTATACTGTCTATGAGCTTGCTACAGTATGCAACAGAGGATATTAGAAGATATGTTTGTCATTTATTGTAAAAATATAGGATATCAACATGATGTAGTTGTTTATATTTTTAGCTTCATTGCAAGTGCATGACACTTCAAAAATCAACGAATACCAAATTTGTGAATGTCGACTGCCATTCAAATATTAACTTTGGCAGCCTTGGTGAGCATAAGAGACTTATTTTAAAACATTAAAAATCTTACTGACCTCAAACTTTTAGCAGTACAGTCATTTAATATTCTGTTTAGCCATTCACATAGTCTATATTTTTATTTACTACTGTTTAAAAATAAGAATCTTTATCAATAAATTAGAAACTAAAAAGCGGTGATTGAACATGCTATTATGCCTTATACCTCATAGCGTTCTTCATGCTTCTATAAAGTGCAAAAGGTTTTAAAAAAATCTCTATGCCGAAGTAATTGGCAAACATGCACATCTTGCCTTTGCATGAAGTTTAAAACCATAAACAAACAAATACATCCATGAATTGGTTCAAATCAACATTCAGCGAGAAAAACACTGTTCAACTTACAGTTTTTTGTTGACCATAATCTTAGATGTAATTACTGTTTTTCAATATTGGCAACACTGGCAATGTATCATAAGACAAACATGACAAATAGATAGACAATAAATATTGATGGTGCTATCCAGAATGCTGCTTGCCAAAAGCTTCATATAAGGGGTGCAATGATAAATAAGTGAATATAAAAAAACAAAGGGTGGCATTATTGAATATGCACAATCCGATATACAATACTTCATGCTACTCTAATTAAATAACAAGTTTGAGAGACAGCCAACTTTCCACTTGCAAATAATAAAATGAAACTAATAAACCGGGTCTGTTAATTACTCCATGTGTCTTCTGTTCCATACATGTGAATATGGTGTTATTTTATAAAATGATTAAGTGGGTGCACACAACAATTCAAGAAGGGTTTTATCTCACTGTAAAGTCCCAAAACAACAGAATTAGGAATGAAAATGTCACTTGTACCCCAGACACAAAGGCGATATGAGGGTCTGTTCTTGAAAAGGGCTATTCTGATGTCAGTCACTTAACCGCTTCAGTGCTTTCTACACACACACTCCCCAACTCATTCATATAAAAAAAAACAGTGCCTGGAAGATATTGTGTTGTTGTACCATCTCTCATAATGTATAGTAGGGCATTCAAGTTTAGCGGGTAGTTGGTGCTGTGTAATAATTCATTCCGTTTACAGTCCTTTACAAGAGCTTAAGTTTCCGCCTTTGACTTTCAAGCCTGACCCACTTGAATATTTGAAGAGTTACAAAATTGCACAATGAATCAAACTATATTGTAAAAGCTACAATGTCATCTGTCAAAAAGTGCATTCTGCCTGAAGTCACACTCTTTTTATGAAAGCCGATCAGAGAGAGAGAGAGAGAGAGAGAAAGAGAGAGAGGTCATGAAAAAACCCTAAAGTGTTGTATTGGCCAGGGAGCGTTTGATTACACAAGCAGCCACATATCAAGCCTGAAACCTGCTGTTTTTCAGTATTGTTGGCCACAGAGCAGGGCTGGATGGGCCCGAGGCACAGCTGAACCCACAGAGCTACGAGACAAGGACTCGGAAGAACTTTAGACAGGACGTGGAGAGAGCAGTTTCAAGGGAGTGAGAGATGATTCTGTGCACTCCTATTTTTATTTTAAAATTTTATTCTGCTTACTCTGATCATAATAAACTGACCAGCTTGTGATTATTTGCATGTATATAAACATGTCTGGATTCACTACAACGTAGGGGAGAGCGGGGCACAACCTGACGCATTTTGGTTTTGGCTAAATTAATTAAAAATAATTAGGTTAGATTAATATTTTTTTACACAAGCAACATACACATCTCTGCTACAAATGTCCACTTAAAGTTTTTTCTAGGACCGACCATTTTCATATAGTTGCACTGAAAGTGACAGAAGTGCAAATTAAAAGTTCCAATAGGACTGCATGGATAAACTTTATTTTTAAAGAGTAACTAAACACTTAACCAACTTTTTTTAGTTAATGATCTGTAAGAATGGAGCTTCATAAATGCTGTTCATTGATTCGAGTAAATTTTTTGACAATTGGCAATAAAGTCTTTTAATTTTCAAATATATGGTGTAAAAGACGTCTGAGTGCTGCCCTCTTCAGGTTAAACGGAAAGCTCCTGCAGCAGGGGTACTCTCTGACGTAGCTAACTCTCTGACGCTACTCTGTCACGCCCTTGGTGCGAGCTCACCACGCCCTTGGCAGCCCTGGTATAAGAAACATCTGGTTCCTAGGGCCCTATAATTTCCGTGATCACGGAATCGCGGAATTGGCCAATTAACACGGAATCTAGTGTTAAAGCAGAATTTCGCGGAATTTTACATATTTGGAATGAAATTCGGTTATTGTGTGTTAAAAGAACGTATGTCTGGGGAAAATGCAGACAGGGAAGCAAATCTGGGCGACACAACCCCTTCCGTCATTTCAGCTCATGACGGCATCAGAACAATAGCCGCGTTTCCACTGAAAGCATGGCAAAGCGGCTCTCCACGGCTCTGCTTTCGTCGGCGAAGAAGTAAAGAGACGCACGCACGCACACACACACAAAGTCCCCTCCATGCACGTCTGTCTATGAGGTGCCGGACCCGGGAAGCAGCGCGGAACGGAGGCCGCTTCCTTTCGGCGCCCATGTTAACCTATGGTGTCGTTCACACCAGACGCGGAGCGCCGCGGCGAGGCGCAGCCGGCCCGCGCCGTAAAGTGCCAGTTTCGGCGTCTGAGTCTATTTTCCGCGAGCCGCGAAGTGATCCTGCGTCAATTTCGGAAGAAAGTTACACCAAGACACACTCGACCATCCAGTAAATGTAATCAAGATTTTCGTAAGTAGCCTACTAGATGTTTTGGAATATTTAACATGACATTTTAATTATATAATGATGAAATGATTCAATAAAAGATTCGTTCATTTTGCTGAACGAGACTCAAAGATCCGAGTCAGTAAAATGATCCGAACTTCCCACCACTACAGCTGTCAATTAATCCGTCACTGCGGGTCTCATGTGCACGCTCCCCGCTCAGCCCCGCCCTTGGCTCGTCCCCTCTGTCTCCGCTGGGGTCTGCCCAATTTTTTAGCATTTTTCAAATTTTGCCAGTGGGTGGAGTCAGGCTTTGACCAGGGGTTTAGTTACACTTTAATGACGTTCCAGCTGATGAGGGTAAAACATCGTCGACTGTTCACTTAATTTCACTGAGGATTGTTTTGTAAACAAGACTGGATTTGCAGACCGATTAAGATTAAAGAACGCTGCTGTGCCGTCTATATTGAATCTGACAGGAATTGTGCAACACACGGACTTTGGGTCAAATAATTGAATAATGTGTTAAAAGTGCTTTATAAATAAAGATTGTTGTTGTTGTTGTAACTATTTAAAATTTTGGGGTCAGTAAGATTTTTTGTAACACTTTAGTTTAGGGTCCAATTCTCACTATTAACTCGCTTATAATTATGCATATTATATTGGCTGTTTATTATAAAGCACATATCAATGCCTTATTGCATGAGCACATTCTCCATCCCTTACCCATACCCAATACCTAAACTTATTAACTACCTTACTAGCTATTAATAAGCAGTAATTAGGAGTGTATTGAGGCAAAGTCCTAGTTAGTAGTTAGTTAAAAGTGAGAATGGGACCCTAACAGATAGCAGAAATATATTTGTATAGTTACATTTTATTATTGTATAAAGATTTTTTAGTTCTTACTTTTCGGATTTATTGTTTTATTTTCCTGTCTTTATTGGTTCATGGACATTGATTAGTTAAAGGGATAGTACACTTTGAAATAAATTTTTTGTATGTTTTAGCTTACCTCAAGGGCATCCAAGAGGTCTTTGTTTCCGCAGTAGTTTAAATTTTGATATTTTTGGTATTTATACAGTATTTATATCATTTTTACCCTCAAATCACTTGGATGTGGCTGTGGTTACAAGAGGTAAAAACGATTTAAATACTGTTCGTTTCTCACACAAAACGCACGTTTCGTGTCTTAGGCCATCAATGTGTACTTGCATTTACAACATTAAATCATGTTTAATTTGGACTTCTCTGTGCATGCTCTATGAGGTGACCATAGACCTCCATTATATGACTGACAAACAAGAACGGTTTGATCTACAAATATCAAAATTGATACTACTGCAAAAACAAAGACACCTACATCTTAACAGTAAATTATGCATAGACACATGCTGCAACTAACCCTAAACCAATCATGGTAGTACTTTTATTTTTGCACGTAATTTCCCGGGTCAGAACTGCATTTGGTAGTTTCAGCAGTGTATAGTGTAAATACAAAAATCGGATATGGGTCACTTTTAAAAGATGATGTAGGCAGGTCGTCAAAAAAATCGGATATAGTCAGAAAATCGGATTTAGGCATCAAGACCTGCAGTGTAAATGCAGCCTAATAAACCTGCTGACGATTCTGCCATTAATGCAAAAATCAAACAAGAGGCAGAGAAAATCACTAACAGCTCTATAAATAAGGTTATAATGTCAACCAGAAAGTGACATCAAAGGTTGTTTTTGTTTCATAAATTGGTCTGATTAAATTTGTTCTCATTCTAGGATAGTGTGATCAATAGCCGAAAGATTTGTATGTTTCAGTGGCATAAAATAAGGAATATTAACAAAAAGAAAAAAAAACATCGGCATCGGCCATCGGCCAAGTTGTTATGTTAAACATCGGTATCGGAATATCGGCCCAGAATCTTCCAATCGGTGCATCCCTAGTCTTAACCCATGTAGTTACCAGTACTTTTTTAGGTACATACACTGTAAGTACAGTACATGTTAGTGCACATACGGTATAATAAAGTACAACCCCAAACCCTAACATTATATGTTGTTAATAACTATTACTCAACATTTTAATGTATAATTAGTCAAACTGTCAACCTGGATGTGTGCATTCATAACTTTAAAGAGATCATCATTTTCATAATGCCCTTATTTAAGAATGCTATTATTTAGTGTCCTTCTGTCAAGTTCTTATCTTTTTATTAAGGGATTCTAGAGCTCGAAGGAGGGATCAGAGAGCGGAGCAGGAGGGAGTCGGACCAAAAGAAAGCAATAAGAGCTCTAGCCTTAAGGCAGGAACCACTGAAATCCAGTAAGGGAATAGACTTTCATCTTCATTTGAGCCCTTTAAATGTTCCTTTCAGATGCAAATAGGTAAGATTCTTTTGGAGGTCAAAATGTTCAGAGTATGTTTTGCAAGTTTCATCTGATGAATAAAGATCTGATTTAACTTAATAAATGGAAATGGTTGAGTGTAATTTAAAAGCTCCTCTGGAGTAATTAATTTCATTTTAAGCTAACAATGTGATTCTAATAAGCACAACAACACAGATCACACACACATATTGGGTAAAATAACTAGAAAATTATTATTAATGACTATTTTAACAGCTGGATGAAATATAAATGTAATATTTTAATATTGAATTTGCTTAGTTCACCATTTTATTTTTTCCCTAATGTAGCTCAGCGCAACGAATTACAATCACATTATTATCTGCAATTAAAATATACATTAATATCTGCATCAATATAAAATATAGAATAAAATATAAAATATTCACAAACACACGTTTTGAATTAAAAAGCCGACAATTCAACAGGCAATGGAGCAATATGTGACCAGTACAAAAGTTGCTATAAATAGAATTTTAAAGGTATACTCCACTGGTTTTTCATATTAAACTATGTTATTCTCTTAAAGAGCAACATGGAGGTTGGACACCCTATATAGCATAGTGTATGTTGACGATAGAACTAGATTTTCTGAACTGGAGTAATATATATTCAGCCATTAACGGTATTTTGAGAAAATTTTTGATAAAACAACTCCCGCGTCTACGAAGCACTAAGCCGGAAGTGACTATCGCCGAGGGAGTCTGTTCAAGTTCAGGCTCAGGTTGCAATGGACGCGAATGCCGAAACCACGTTCTGCGACGTACTGACGAATATGCCTATGATGACCCACAGGCATATAATTATGAGCCTTCTAGGCGAGATAGAAGACGGGGAGATCGGGGGAAGAACAATGGGCAGAGGAGAGAAGTAACGTTAGAGTTGTGGTGTCGAGAAAACCAGTGGCGAATAGGGCAAGTGAGTTCATGTAAGTTAGCACCGTGGCTAACGCTGGTTCATCTACTGTATGGCTAGTACCTTGGTGTTTTGTAATAAATCTGCTTAAGCAAACATACATTTGACTTTGTTCTTGATTAAACATCCATTTAGATTGTCTTAATTTAAGCCAGCAACATTTTGTCTTCTCATATTCTACGCTGACAGTGATTATGCAGTCCATCCAAGCTGGTTAGCACTATCAACATTGACTAATGACCATGCCATAACAACAAATGCTTTTCAAATGCAGTTAGTGATACCATTTAAACCGAGTGAAATGTGCGCCACAAACGACCGAGTGCGTGTGGTAAAGACGCGGCAGTCAAGTCTGCTCTATTCACCTGCACATAACGCACCCAAGACCAAAAAGCCTTGTTTTTCCTAGAAGGAAAATGATGGATATGATGTCCTGACAGGCTGGAATTCGTGCAACAAGCACAAACACAATAATTTACCAGTATGGCTTCTCTAAAACTCGATCTAAAACTTTCTGTCTCTCACTACTGCTCTAACTACATCAACACCCAAGCAATGAGAAAGCGGAACGCAAGCTCATTTGTTTTCCTCGGGCTACGTCATATGACGCGTTGCTTGCGGGAACGGCGTATTCCAGAGCCTAGCGCATTTTTAACCAAAATCTCTACATCAAATGAGATTTCATTAGAAATTTTTCTTACGTTTTTTTTAAAAGACCTCTGCAGACAATTTAATGTATTAATTCAGAAATAAATTCAACCTGCATGTTGCTTTTTAAAGTAACACCAGGTAACTTTTGCTCTCAGGGTCCCCCTACAGTTGGGAAACAGTATTGTCCTCTACTACTGTCATAAACTCTGTCATCCTACATGCACATGCATTTGTTGACAACCAGATAGCCCTAAACACTGTAGGAGGAGGTCAAATGCAGGTGTTCTGCTTGCGTCGCGTGTGAAATGTCTCAGGTACAGTGGCATATATTTAAGCATGTCATATGAATATAATTTCATGGGTTTTATTTTTTTTTCGAATGACAAATGATCGCGATGCACACGTTTACAAGCCAGCGTCATTATAGTAGCCTAGTCTATTGTTACCGTTTTACTGAATCTATGGTGATAAAGTGGATAACTATATTGTATGGCGGAATACCACAGCAAGTGATTTGGGGAACTTCGACTCAGTGCATATTAATGGATTTGGTGCAGTAATATCATCACTCCAACTTGTCATTTCTGGTGACTAAATTGCTGTCATATTAAGGCGTTCCACTATCAGTAACTCAGTTGTAGTCAAGGAGGTCGCACTTACTGACTGTTCTTTCCAAAATCTCCAAAATCTCACACTTATCTGTCCAAAGTCACCCTGTTAAAGTCACCCATTAAGAATGGAACAGCACAGACAGACTGAACAACAATCTCTGAACTTTCTCTCAGTCACATATTGCAATGCCCCATGTTGACAGGAAACCGGCGTGAAGCTTGCCGACATATACAGGAATATACAGGAACAGCAAGTTACTTCAATAGATTGAATTAGCATTCAATTCAAAGAGTCATTTAAGCTGTGAATTTGTGTGATCTGATGTGTATTTGTTCATTCAGGACATAGAAAATAGTGATGCGCGGGTCGAGCTCTAACCTCGCGGGCCCGGCGGGTAACCCGCGGGGTCGGGTTGGGGCGGGTCAAGAAATTGTCCCTTTATTTGCGGGGCGGGTTAGGGCGGGTCATTAATTATTATTATTATTATTTTTTATCCATGTATGTTGCTTGCAATTTCCAGCCTATATAAAATATTTGGGAATATCTATTTTCATATTTTATAAGGTTATTTGATAAGGTTACAATACGATTGCCGTAGCAACGCAACTTGCGTGAGGTTCCCAAACCTTTGGTGTCACGTGACACGTCACGGAAGTGGCGCGCCAAGCAGCTCCCGCTGCCAGCCTCGACAACAACAACAACGGAGAAATATAAGTGAAGATGGAAGACGAGGTGCGGGAGAAATTGAGGTCAGGAATATACATGATTAAAAGAAAAAAGGTCAGGCTGCTAAATCTAATGTTTGGGAGCGGTTCTCATAAGTACAGTAGTTGCAGGCTAGCAGGAGACAACAGTAGTCTCAGCTACCTGAAGTGCAACTCGTGTGAAAAATATACAAACAGTAGCGCCACAAAATGTCCACTTCCAGCATGTCAAGACATATTTGTGGGGGGTCTAAGAAATAAAAAAAATGGTTTAGCCTATTAGATGAATACAAATGCTGCTTTGTAAATGTTGAAAATGTTTATTAATATGACCTGATTTATGGTTCATATTCATAATCGTCTGTTGTTGCCAGTTTACAAGGCAATGTTTCCAAGTACTTTCAGGCTGAAATAAAGGCTATTTTCATTTACATTACAATGCCTAGTAGCTACTATGTCTATTTAACGGTCGCGGGTGCGGGCGGGTTGTAAAAATAGAGACGGTGGTGCGGTGCGGGCTGGGGCGGGCCAAATAATTTCATAAAAGCGGGACCCGCGGGTTGGAAAAAAAGCCGACCCGCGCATCACTAATAGAAAAGCACAGTTTCAGTTCACTTTTTTTAGTAAACACAGCCTGTTAGGCATCAGCTTTCTTATTTTATTATCTGTTTAAGGGAAGGAGAGCCCCATAAACTCCTGACTGGTCAATTACTGAATTCCACAAGCGTAGATCCCCAACTGAGCAATAATATCAAACATGGTGGATGTTGTCAGAGATTCGGCTGGGCCGTTAACGCCCCCCTGCCGAGCGACTCTAGACTTCCTCTGATTTTCAAACAATTTTATGCAGTTTACGATGGAAAATTTGGCTGAAAAAAAATAGCCAGTGGGATGCTGGCCTGAGCTGAGGGTATCTGAATACACATGAAAAATACTAATCACACAGCTGCCTATAGTTTATTCAACTATTATTAATTTTAGATATGAAGAGTTCAGATGCAAAAGCCTCTAAGTGCCATTTGAAATTTTCTTCTTAAATGACCATTTTTATCAAGCTTGTATATTTAAGTTCATTAATTTGACTTAAATGGCAATGAAGATTACCTATTAATTGTCATTTAAGTGAAATTACTGAACTTAAATATACAAGCTTGATAAAAATTGTCATTTTAGAAGAAAATTTCAAATTTAGAGTCTTTTGCATCTGAACTCTTCATTTTATTAACACAATGTCTGAAGCAACATGTACACTGTAAAAAACAATAAGTAAAATGTACTTAATTTTTTCAAGGCAAGTTTTTGCACTGATATTTCTTGAGTAAATTTCACACATATAATTAAGTAAACTATACTTAACTAAGTTACGTGAAAGTAACATGAGAAATTAAGTGATTTTTATTTTGCTAATTAAAGATTAAGTATTATTTATTCCATTAAATTGACTTTTTCTTAGTATAAAAGTTCATTCAAACAATATAACATTGAATTAGACCACACTGTTTAAATAATCAATAGCCTACTTACATCTCATCCCGTCTTCACTTTTGATATAGCATGTGTGAACACAGACCTCAATACTTGGTAGAATATACACAATGACGGTAACATTTGATAGACCGTTTTTGTGTTTGAATTAGTCATTTTAAGTAGAAAATGAACTCCAAATGTCACAATATGGCAAATTACTAATCCTAACAACAAAAGTAATGATAAAATAGTGTAAATACAGCTGGAAAACAGTGTAAAAACAGTGAAAAATCAACCTCATTAATTATTCATGGCCCAGTGCATGATGGGAACACCAGTATCAGAAAAGTTAAGAATTTTACTTAATTTTATAATGTTGATTTTTACGCTTTCATTTCTACACGATTGAATTGAGTTCTACTATAGAATTTACTTATTTTTTTATGTAAATTACATTGTTTTTTTCTTTAGTATTTACTTCATCACAAAATCATTTTCATCAGTGTAGTACAATCGACTTGTTCTACAGGAAAGTGGAAAATCTGCTTTTTGTGCAAAATCCAGCTTTTCTCTCTCTGAAGCTTAATATATAATGTGCCTTAATGGGGGAAAGCTAATACATCCTTTCATCTCTTATACTGTAGGGCTAAGTGAGGAAAAAGGCGGATATTCTTCAAGACTACACTGCTCTGTGCGAGTCGAAGAACTCTTTAAAGTCTATGTTAAGGCCGTTGAAACTATATTACCTTATATAAACTTTTCACATTTACATACAGGAAATACTGAACTATAGCGGAACAGATGCGCTCACACACCTGACACCCATGAAAATAAACCTGTCACTCACATGAAATCAACCAATAGCAAACCACAACCATCCAGTTAATTCCCCATGGACAAAAATCTATTGCAATTTCTTTAGTAAATTTCTTGCTCATTTTCATTTTATGGTTTGTTTAGAAATATTGTAAACCCAATGACGGTGTTTTGGGGAAGAAATATAGATCAGAAATTATCCATCGACCAAACTTCATATTTCATGCCGTTAAAAACTAAAAAAAAATAAGAAAAAAAAAATTTGTAATTGCACTAGCTGAAGGATAAAGTGATTTTAATGTTGCTCACGCACATATTATTCAGAGGAATGAGCAAAATCTGTTGAAATTTCAGTCTTTCCTTAAAAGGTGACTCTAATTCGAAAAGCTTGCATTCTGAGTAAATTATATCATTGCTCTGACTCACTAATTCGCATATAATTAGGTTTAGCAGGCTTCCGGACAGAGCTGGAGCACTATTCTCAATATGTATTTATATTCTGTTCATTCCTGAAACAGCAGTTTCAGAGAAAACCTTTATTCTTAATGGTCAATGCAGTTACATTAACTAATGCAGGCAGATTTTATGGAGTCAGATTAATGAACATACTTAAAATGTCATCTTTTATTACAGGCTACATTGGTTTAAAACAGCAGTATGCTGCAGTACAATCCATAGGTTGCAACGAGGAAACCTTTAGATGAATTCATGGACAGGAGTCAATGAAACAAGGCTCTTAAGTGGTTTCCCCAAGCTTCCATCTTTGTCCGCTTTATTATGGCCCTTTTTTTGTTTGTCTAAGTTTCCAGAGATCATCCAATGCAAATATTAAGCTCTCCAGTGCTGTAGACTGAGAAAACCATTACACAGTGACATGTTTGCTTTACTCCTGTCCTGTTAACACTCCCATCTGTCCTGATGAATCCCTCTGATACCTCGAGGAGTGAAGGGAGTTTATATTAGCAGATTATTCCTTTATATCAGTGCTTCCGAATCCAGCCTGATATTTGTATGTGACATTTACACATTTTTTTATTTATTTGGAGTTCGTTCTCAAATCTGACTGGTCAAGCAGTGTTCTAACAGTTCCAGCACTGGGACGTTTTTGGACTTTTTTCTTTCTGCGCATCTGTGTTTGCACATTCCAGATAGACTGCCAATATGTGCATTAGTGGTGGGAATATTTCAGTGACATTATGCAACTGTCATGACAAAGTAAAAAAGAACAAAGTAACTGGCAATAATGTAAGTTACGTTTATGTATTTTGGCTAATGCTTTTATTTAAAGTGACTTATTTTGTTCTTTTCAAGGCACATTTAAATTTGGTAACACTTTATTTTACAACCCGCAAACAACTGCAGAAGTACACCGAAATTACGGTGTACGTTTTCTGTAATTATAGCTTACTTCCGTGTAGGCATAATTCAATTCAGTTCAATTAAAATTTATTTGTATAGCACTTTTCACAATACATATAGTTTCAAAGCAGCTTTACAGATTTTAGAAATGCACATGGAAAAACACATTTAGTTTATCAAGGTATAAGGGAACAATATGTTAAGTTTTGGGTAATAAAGGGGTAACAAGCAGATATACAATCTGTAAATAACTTTGTAAGTGAACCGAAATTATGGTGTACATTTCTGTAATTATAGTGTACCTCTGTGTAGGTATAAGGGAACAATATGTTAAGTTTAGGGTAATAAAGGGGTAACAAGCAGATATAAAAGAAACTTATTAATAAAGTAATTATTTTTAAACTAACAGGTACCTATTATGTTTATATATATACCAGGCAAAAATTGTACGTCTGTTGTATATAAAAGTTAGGTAACACTTTATTTCGAATATTCCACTATTCACTGTAAAAAATTTGGAGTAGGATTTACTTGAGAAATCTCGATCTCACTCAGAAAATGCTAGTAAATTTACAAAGATTTGCCAAGAAAAACCTAAACATATTCATCAGCAGCTTTAACTAGAAATATTTAAGTTAAATTTACTTGGAATATGCAATTAATTAAACTTTACAAAAAATAAGTAATTTTAACTCGGCTAATAAAAGGTTGATTAATATCGATTTCCCTATCGGCTTTTGTATTACATTTCACAAAAACAATGATCTTGAATTTTATTAGTCATTTATAGTATGTGCTTTACTTAGATCACCTAAGTAATTTATATTACATCATGTCAGATGTTAAACATCATGTGAATTCAAACACCTCAATACTTGGTAGACAATACACACTGGCGGTAACATTTGATGGGTCGTTTTTGTGTTTGAATGTGTCATTTTGAGCAAAAAATTTACTCGAAATGTCACAAAATGGCAAGTTACTAATACTGACAACAAAAATCAATGATATAACAGTGTAAATACAGCTGGAAACCAGTGAAAAATTAACCTCATTAATTCTTCAATGTCCATTGCATGATGGGAACCCCAGTATCAGAAAAGTTAAGTAATTTTTACTTAATTTTATTGAGTTGATTTTTACACTTTCATTTCTACTCGTTTAAATTAAGTACTGATATGGAATTTACTTAGTTTTTTAAATTCTTGCCTGAACTAACTTTTTCAAGTAAATTACATTGTTTTTTTTCACTAATATTTACTTCACCAAAAAATATTTTTTTACAGTAAGGCCCCGTTTACATGAAGGGAAAACACAGATATTTCCCTGCGGTTTGGCCTCTCATTTACACGAAAACCCCGTTTTTATCACAGAAAACGATTATTTCTAAAAACTCCGGCCAAAGGGGAGATTTCTGAAAACGCTGGTTGTTGTTGTCTAGGGCTGTCAACTTTAGTCGTTTAGTCGACTAATCAGTCGATGCCGTACTTGGTCGACTGAAATTCTTATTGGTCGACCAGTCGCATTTTTTTTTTTTGCCAATAGAAATACATTTTCAATGATTTACTCCTGATATTTATTCCTTTATAAAGCAGTTATTTATTACTGTATTCTAAATATAATTAGCCTATGTTTTATCCCCAACTTTAAATGCTTTTAGGCTATTTCTTGTAACTGCGCCACAGTTTAGCGCACACACATAACACACTCGGGAACCGCACCTACTGGCTGCGCTGCTGCTCGCGCTCAGTAAGGGATGTACCGGTAGGTGGTTTTGCTGTATTCATTCAGTTCACGCTACTTTAGTCGACAGAATGTCCAAGAAATCTAAATCTTTTGTCTGGCTACATGTTTGTGGAGGTAGGTGACGGTGGCGACGCGCGTTGCTCCATTATGAGCGCGCACATCGCGTGCCTATTTGAAATCAAACTCGAGCGCGCAAAAGACGTGAGCAGCTCTTTTAACGGCTTTATCATACTGACTCAATAGATTGTTTTCTTAATAGGTTTTTATCTGTACACTTGACTCATTTGAAAGTAGCCTAAATAATGTAACAAAACGAAATTAAACTTATATGCTATCTTACAACACAGCCTAGATTTCAGATAGTTTTTTTAGGCTATTTTGTCTGTTGTTTTAGAGACGCCTAACAGATCGGCTGGACAAAAGTTAACCCATAGCTTTGTAAGTAAAGAAGAATACAGCCTGTATAAACGAGAGCTTTTGTTAGGATTTTGCATTATGTGGCAGATAGCAGGTATATTATTTTGTAGCGTGTGGTGTGATCAGGTGAGCGATTGTGACGTCAGTATAGACCAAGGACAGAGCTCCTCACTTGCAGTTAAAAAATCACTTAATTTTCAAAGAATTGTATTATTATTATAGTTTTATTTATTTTCGATGTTTTTTTCGTTGTTGTTTTATAAATGCTCTATGACAATTGTTTAAAAATGTTCAATCAAAACATTCCGTTTTTTTTTTAGTTCGACTAATCGTCGCGCAGGACAAGACCTTGGTCGACTAAGGATTTCTTTGGTTGAATACAGCCCTAAGTGTTGTCGTGTCAACCGGGAGAAGCGGCATTTTAGGTTCTCTCTTGTTCGATTCTGATTGGCTTGCATGGCTTTATCCTTCCCCCTACACTGCCGCCAATAGGTTTGGCATAGATATGATGGTGCTCGACGGCGTATTTATGCGGGTGTGTGCACGATGTTATTATTGAAAACGGAGAGGGGGAAATATTCATTTCTCTAAATACCCGGCTTTGTGTAAACGTGTCCTAAGTAACTTTGCACCTACATGTCAACTAACTGTCATTAGAGTATTAGAAGACTGTCTGCTTTACATCTGGGCTTTGTATATTCACTATCGTCTGATTAAAAACATAATGTGTCACTAGTAACACAGGCATATAAAGTTGTTATATCGTAACTAATGTGATCACTGCAAAAATAAATGCTTTTCTTACGTAGTATTTATGTCTTGTTTCCAGTCCAAATATATATAAAAAATCTTACATCAAGATGCATTTACTAAACAAGTATGAAAAACACCTCAAAATTAAGTGATTTTTTGCTTAAAACAAGCTACGTCATCATGACAAATTGTTTCTAGATTTAGCTTGTGTTAAGCAACAACAACAACAAAAAAATCACTTAATTTTTAAGGGGGGGGGTTCTCCAGAAAACAAGACATAATTTCTTATGCCATTTCACTTGTATGGTAAATGTATCTTGAATTAAGAATATTTACATATTTAAACTGTAAACAAGTAAGAAAAACTTTTTTTTTTCAGTGATAATGTTTGCTTATTCACACACTATGGTACAACTGCAGCTTACCTGTGTCTTTCACAGTGAGAGGATTAGTCTCTTCACAACTGGATCCTGGCTCTGTTTCTGACACTAAATATGACATTTTTGTACATTTATTTCTCACCACAAATATCCCCTTCTTACAAAGCTTTCAAATCAAGTCAAGGCAGTTTCATTAATGTATTGCTGAATCATGAGGTATCATTAGGTATGTGGACATTTCAATAAATAGCGGCCGCCATTGTGTTCCAAATCTCTGTGCCGGATTTTCCCAAATCATTTTGAGCGGGTCTCCTAAAATGCGCTGTTTTCATTGACTCGCTGTGGGAATCCTTGATTATTTTTAGCCAATCACATCATTAGGGGTTTCGACTGCACATTTGTTTTCATTTTTTTCTAGTCAGGCTGCATTTTCCTCCTGAAAGGCGATTTCAAACAATACGGAAGAATTCAACTGTCACAAAATTATTTTTACCCACTTTGGACACTTTCCAGAGGAAGGTAGACATGAAGAACATATGTTTGTGGTGTGCTGTACAAAATTTCATGGCCATTTAAACTCCCCCACTTTTTTATGACTACCGACACTGAACGTTACCTGTAGAAAAGCTGTCAAAATGCAGCGCGTCGTGTAGGCTATACACTCAACTTTTGTGTGGTCTCCTCCACTTTCTTTCCTCCACCAGCGTTAGTATTGTTAACTCTATATTTTTACACAACTGGAAATAGCATGAATCAACCAAAATCCATCTTTTAAATTAAGGATATATAATTTTCCTTGGATCGTTGTTTTCCATTCAATTATTTGTATTTTCAACAACTGCTCGTCAGAAAAATACTATAAAAGATAGGCCAAATCAGTCTTTATGTGTGTTAAAATCAAGTAAAAATCCAAATAACTATATGAAACCCACATTAGATCCAAATAACTATATGAAACCCATCTCCACAGAAAATTTCATTAAGATATCTTGAATATTGAGAAAGTTATGAGCATTTTTGTGAAAAAAACAACTTTTTCGGTCACACTAAATTCTATTGTTTTCACCTAAGAAATGAAACAAAAATAGGTGCTGATTACTGAACTATAAAATGTTGTAACTTTCTTCATACTTGACATATTTACTTTTTTCTTTTTATTTTGTAAAGGGGGTACCCAGGTCTTTCCACATATGCCATCCATTTGTCTATTTGTTGAGTTTTAATTTTTTGTCCACATACCTAGTATCATTAATTATCTAAGGGCATTTTTCATTAAGCAGGGCTCTTCATTACTATTAACGTTAATTCTTCTGAATGACAATCTTTCCTACCTGCCCATTCTGTTGTGTTGGGCTCATCGTGACTGGAGCTTGGTAACGTTACTGTGCCTTGCTCTTCACTGTTAGCAGCAAACTGGACTAGAGACGGCTGCTGCTGAAGAGCTGTAAGAAAAAGTTTGATGCATGAACGGTGGTTTGCAGACATTTGTTTTGCACGGTCGCTAGCATCTTGCACTGCTCCTCCTAACTAACCTTAACGCGTTAGCTTAACTTTACTTACCAGCCTCGTCGTCTTCGTTTGTTTTTTTTGAGGAAAATGTGCTCAGCTTAGAACATTTGGCCGCGTCAGTTTCCAAAGCTTTCTTCTTTTTTATTCTGCCCTTTTCAGCGCCGCCTTTGCGCTTTCTGTTATCCATTTTTACCTGACTTTTGTATTTTGAGAAACTTGCAAGGTGCCGTCGGGGGCGGGGCCGGGAGTCAAAAAAATAATCACACCATCATTTATCTGCAGGCTGCACTCTGCGAGAATTTTTTTTTCATAAAAAAAGAATGGGACTGCGCGGTAAAATAATAAATAAAAATAGTAGTGCTGCAAAAAAAAAAAAAAAAAAAAGTTCAACCCAGTGCCATGACAACGGCCCTCGCGGCCAAAAAAACATACCGACCCACCGGGACCTTCCGGTGCTCCCGATTAGCCAATCCGGGGCCTGTCTGCTACCACTTTATTTTGATGGTAATTTTCGGACTATAAGTTAAGACTATAAGAACCCTAACCTAACAGTCTACTTACAGTCTACTAATACTCTAACGAGAGTTAGTTGACATGTAGTAAGAAGAATGTCTATAGTGGACTATCGAAATAAAGTGGAACCAAAAGTTATCAACACATTTCTGGCAAAATATGTTCTTGTGCAGTTTTACAGTGTAATTTTGACATCTGTGGGTTGAATAAAATATATATATATGGCTGTATGTAAGCACAGTATGATAAAAAAATTATTGTCTTTTCTTACTAAATATTAAATCAACCCACAGAAGCCAAAATTAAATGTAGAACATATTTTGCCAGAAATGTGATGATAACTTTTATATACAACAGACTTTACAATTTTTGCCTGGTACCTGTTAAAATAATTACATCATAAATAATTTGCTTTGTTATAATTTGTTACCCCTTTATTTTCTTTTATCTACACGGAGGTACACAATAATTACAGAAATGTGCACCAGTAATTTCGGTGTACTTAAGCAGTTGTTTGTGGGTCGTAAGTTCTTGCTTTCCCTAAAAATTGAACCCATGCCCTTAACGTTACAAGCGTCAACGCTCTACTGTTTGAATATCATATTCCAAAAATGTTTACCGAATACCAGCACTCTCGCTCATATTACATATGCTTTTGAATATGTGCACAAATTTCTAAGATATTTTGGGATTTTAAACCTTCTTCCAGATGGCATTAATATAAGACAGGATAAGAAGCATCTATCCCTGCAACATCCCTGTAAGTGTTCTGTGCTGCAAAGTCAATATTTTGTTATGAATGTTATTCTCTGTTGTCAGTGCTGGGAATACATAAGGGCAAAGCACAGTTTCAAATCGGGCACCCTATTGGCTACTGGAATTATCAGTGTGATTTGCATATTTTTCAGCATGCAGCTTGTGCCCAAGGGCATCAAAGCACCATTGAAAATAGACGCTGTTGACTGGTTATCAGGGGATTGGCTGTGCATTTGAGCGTGAAGTCCAACCTTTTCTGGGAGAGCCATTACAAGGAAGATATGGCTTTTGAATTTACAGATAAGTGCTCTGTAATTGTTCCATTATGTCTTAATATTCAAAGCGTGTCTTATAGATGAAGTTGAATGGGCTATTTGTTGTCGTATGCACTTGGTGCAAAAAGTGCAATACTGATGACATTTACCGCAGGGCTTTTCTAACACATTGATATGGGCTTTTACAAACAACACTACTGTCCTCAACGATTACACTCAAGGCCTGTTTGTCATAGTAAAGCAGCTCTCTGCCCTCTCCGCTCTCCATTAGCAGACTTTAATCTACGAGTGATCAAGACCCATCCCGTCTTTTTAAATGACATAAATTCTTCAGACAAACTGAAATGGCTTTCTGTGGCCATGCTGTCAGCATTGGTTTGGGTTGGAAGGTGTGGGAATTTTTGTGGTTGCAGCTGATGGCTTCATTGCAGCGTCAAGAAATCATTCTCTTCTGTGTATTTCCAAGCAGGAAGTGCAATCTTTCTGCTTTCTTTCATTTTCTTTATGAATCTGCTCACAATCATTCAAAAGATCAATTAAAAGATAAAATGTGTTTGCTATAAATGACTGCTTTCCTCAAACTTATTCTTCAGAGCTGGCCAGAGCGGGATGTGTCCCCCCAGAGCCTTCTGTAAAGCTGCCTTATGAAAATGTCCTTTTTTATAGCACTATTAATGTGCAAATGAATCGCTGAGCTGAATTTCAACCATTATAGATTTTAAACAACATACATTTTGCTGTCCAAAAGTCTTTCAGAATGACAAGTTTGTCATTTAGACACTCTAGAGGGACTGATGGGCTGTTTACACAGAAGTCAAGTCAAGTCAAGTCACATTTATTTATATAGCGCTTTTCACAATACAGATTGTATCAAAGCAGCTTCACAGTGATAACATGACAGAAGTACAACACAGATAAGTAATATTGTTAAATGGTAAAAACCCGACTAAGCAAGCCAAAAGCAAGGCAAAGCAAGGCGACAGTGGCAAGGAACCAAAACTCCATCAGATTGGATGGAGAAAAAACCTTGGGAGAACCCAGGCTCAGTCGGGGCCAGTTCTCCTCTGGCTTACATTCATATTGTTTATATATAAATATTAAATATAAATATTGTTCATATATAATATGGAGCCATAACATATCGCCAGCGTTGAGTCGTCTCTTCACAGGCGTTGGGCATCTGAGATCCCCGTGAGAGGCTGGATACAAACTGGACCTGACAAACGCCATTTTTCTCGGGACAACCGTCCCGAGATAACAGCAGAAAGGCAGATGGGAGATAATTAGCATAGCTGATGTTCAGAGTGATTTCCATTATACAGGAGTCAGTGTTAGAAAATCACTATCTCACAAACTCTCCGCAACCCAACCATACGCGCCGAACGTGTCGAACCGTTTGTCTAAAAGGCTGTCGAGCCCCGCTGGTGCGTTAAGCAGTTTCAGCAGCAAACGGTTCTGTATGGCATAACAGAGGACTAAAAGGTAAGCGTTATGTGAATGCTTGACTGAAGAGATGCGTCTTTAGTCTAGTTTTAAACTGTGTCAGCGAGTCAGAGCCTCGAACCGTCTGGGAAGGCTGTTCCAGAGTTTTGGAGCTAAATGCGAGAACGCCCTCCCTCCTTTAGTGGACTTAGATATCCTAGGAATGACCAGAAGCCTTGAATTTAGTGATCTTAAAGAACGCGGTGGATTGTAGGGCGAAAGAAGGTCCGTTAAGTACATTGGAGCTAAACCGTTTAGGGCTTTATAGGTTAGTAGTAGTATTTTGTAGTTGATGCGGAACTTAATAGATAACCAGTGTAGAGATGATAAAATCGGTGTTACATGATCGTATTTTCTTGACCTAGTAAGAACTCTAGCGGCTGCATTTTGGACTAACTGTAGCTTGTTTATTGAGGATGCAGGACAACCGGCTAATAAAGCATTACAGTAATCTAGTCTCGGAGGTCATAAATGCATGAACTAACTTTTCTGCATCAGAAACAGATAGCATGTTACGTAGCTTAGCAATGTTTCTAAGGTGGAAAAAGGCTGTTCTTGTAACATATGAAATATGATTTTCGAAAGACAAGTTGCGGTCTAGTATAACACAGAACCACTTTAAACTTAAAACGGAAAACTTTTTGTGAGTTTTGGGCATTCATTTACACAACAACAGTGTTTGGGGGGCTTGAAAACGCAAACTTTTGAAATTGGGTTTCAAAGTGTGAATTTTTGAAAACGACGCCGTTATCGTTCTCCACGTAAACTACAAAAACGCGAATTTGTGAAAACAGTGATGTCATTCTAGGTGCATATTATGTGTTCAGTCTATACAAACATAATGTTTCTTTACAAAGTGATGTCGCCAACTACTGGCCTGAGATGAATAATACAGCGTTTTTAGTAGTTTTCGCAGATGCTTGTGAATGGGGAATACGTTGTTGGTGTTCTAAAAACCTTCCATTTGAGTTAATAGTGTGTTTTGATTTGTTCCGTACAGATACCAGAAAACTTCAAATAGTAGCCCGGGCTTTTTTTTTCCCAATTCAACAAACTGTATTTGAGACAGGCGTCTATATGAGACAGACCTTTATAATTTAGTGTTGAGATGTTGTTCATTGACTATAGGCCTAATGTATCTAATAATCTCTAAAAAACTTCAAACGCTCCTCGTTAAACTGTGGTCTTCCAACCTTATACTATTGTATCAATTGATTTTGATTAATATGCGCGAGGGAGAGAGAGCAAGACAGCGCGTGTGTTGTTTGAAGCCGTGAGAGTGCACGTCTGGCGAACTCTCTCTGATTGATGCGTCCTATCAAGCGCACCAGCTATTCATCAATTATCGATCAAAAAAGGCTTTGGTGGGACAAAAATTTGCTTTGGGGGCCGCCCAAAAAGCGGACGATCTGACGGGTTTTAGAAGATTAAATACAAACCGAAACTTAAAAACAGACCCGGCAGACAAACGGCTATAGAGACCAAGGGGGTTATCCATCAGCCGGAAGTTAAAGCCTCGCGGGAGCCGCCATTGAATCAGAACTTCATCCGCTGTTGGCATCCCATTGACTCCCATTCATTTTGGCGTCACTTTGACAATGAATAACTTTACATCTGAGGCATCCAAAGACTTAATTTGTCCATTATTTATTTCTAAAGAAACACGTAACAGTGTATAAAATGCTCCATTACTTTGTATCTACGTTACGGCACCGTAGAAGCCGTTTTTGTAAAAATAGGCTAAAGATTGCGTCATAACCACAGGACTTTCTGTCGCACAGTAGAGAAGCTTGCAGGCAATCTTTTACTGTCAATGAGGCAATCAGGGGGCATGGAGGCACAAAGTCAAGGTAGAAGCCCATAAATAGAGAGTCCATAAAAGCAACGGGACAAAATATTTCAACAACGTTTTTGAGGAATTAGATGATTCAGATTTGTCTTGGCACAGCTACTAGAAGATTTTCAACTGTCATCACACTCAGTTTGAGCCTGCGCAGTTGCTCAGACATCAGACAAGAAGTGCAATAAACAGGCTTCAGTCTTCTCTGTTGAAATCAATGGGGTCGCTGTGTCCATTTCTTTTATTGTCCATGATAGTGACAGCAGCGGCACTCCACCTGTCACTCAAGTGGCCACGCCCTTAATTATGAAGAACCATAAGGCTTAACCATAAGGCCCCCTCACAGTTATCATGAGGGGCTAAATAAACTATAGACCAAAACCACTTTTTGTACCAAGCTGTAAATTATTAGTTTTTTTTTCCTGCTGTAAATTTGGGCATACAAATGGGGAGCCTGTGGGATTGACTCTCTTTTGGAGCCAGTCTCTAGTGGCCAGTCGATGAATTAAAGTTTAAGTCATTTCGAAGAGAAGAGAGAGGTCGGAATGTTGCCAATTGGTTGAAACGCCGTTTTGGTAAGGGGCATGACATTCATGAAACACGCTTGAAGCTATTGACCAATCACAACTCACTGGTCCAGCCGACCAATCAGAGCACATTGCGCATTTCAGAAAGGGGCTTTATAGAGACAGGAACTAATATGCACTATATATATATATATATATATATATATATATATATATATATATACACATATATATATATATATATATATATATATATATATGAACTGTGTATATTTATAGCATGTTTCCTTTTAAATTTAGCCTATAATTCTACTTTCTCTCTGTCTTAAAAAAAAAAACATCACCCTCTCTAACCTGAAGGACATCTGAGACAGAAGATAAAGTGTGTGTTTGCAGTCATCCATCTGCTTGTTTTTAAGTATGTGTTGACCATGAATATTTCAGGATGATAAGCACACAGTATGCTCGTCGTTCCCCTTGTTGTTTTCAATGTCCTCTTCATGACTTGATTTACCTGACGGGCACTCTTCTGACACATAAAATATAACTGAACGAACTCTTCAGCAAAGCACAAGTGAAATCACAAATGTGCAGTACACAGTGAGGCATAAATAAGAATAGAGTAGGAAAACCTGCACTGTTAAAAGATTCATTGTCATTGTCGTTCTTTTCATTAGAAACTTTCTATGCAAATTAGGCTCATTACACATGTGCATTATTTACAAAACTGGTGCAATAAATGTTGAGCCATTACAGCCAGCTTTCTGCAGAAACAGCTTCATGTGACATAGATGTTTGTGTTCACTTTCTAATGATCATGTTATCTATCAAATGATGATCAAATTATGTAGAAAAATGTGCAGCAATGTAGCCAAGCACACTTTCTAAGGGTTAAGGAGACAATTCAGATGCCTGGACCACTGTTACTTTAATGTTTTTTATATAATATCATAGTATTTATTCACAATTTTATATTTTCATAGATTTTATATCTTCAATTTTATTAGTAGTACTTCAAGTTTATTATTAGTAAAAATCTATGACTTTGACAAAATTTCATTGTCAACATGTTCTTTCTTTGTTGCCTCTTTTGCCAATCTATCAACTTTTTCATTTTCCTAAATGTCCACAATGACCCACATTAATTTGATAAATGTATATATTTTTTGCATACTCTTGAGTTTTTTTTAACCAACTTTAGTTTGTGATGGCTTCAAACTGTACCAGACTTAATACTCATAAGAGCCCATACAGAGTTGCTACATAATAAAATGTTTTTATCCCTGCTCTGCTCAATCCTTGTGCAGTTAGTATAGCATATTAATAAAATATCTACATTAAAGGATAGTATACTTTGAAATTAATTTTTGATATGTTTTAGCTTACCTCAAGGCATCCAAGTAGGTGTCTTTGTTTCCACAGTATTTTCAATTTTGACATTTTTCAGTCAAACCGTTGTTGTCTGTCATATAATGGAGGTTTAGGGGGTCCACGTCAAAGAGCATGCACAGAGAAGTCAAAATTAAACATGATTTAATGTGAGAAAACGAACAGTATATATATTGTTTTTACCTTGTGTAACCACAGCCACATCCAAGTGATCTGAATCAGTTATCCAATGTCCAACTGAACCGAACTGAATCATGTCTAACGTTCCGCCAGAAGTGATCGCTTGCGTGTGTACATCACTCATTGTTTACACAGAGATTCCGGAGTTTTACCTTTTACTGTGGAGATTCGAAACATATTTAGATATACTGAAAATCACAATGGAAGATGATTTCAGTATATCTAAATATGTTTAGTGCAGTGGTGGGCCGTCAGGGCCAGCAAGGCCTTCTCTTCTGGCCTAAACACTATCAGAATCACTGACTTGCACTTTAATATATTTTTTCCATGAATGAGCATTAAACTATTCCAAATAGTTCGTTCTCTTAATTTCATAGCTTTTCTCTTGGTTGCGCTGCTTCCAGTAGTATGTTTTTATGTTAGAGCTTGTATCCAATCATATTTCAGCCATCATACGTTGCCGGGTCAAATAAATCTGCCTGGAGGCCTTCAGAATTGGACAGTGCGGGCGCCTGTAGTATAAAATGAATGGCAATGAAACCATTTCTTTAACCAATCAGATAATCAGTCAGATTTAATCAGCCAATCAAATATCGCTTTGACTACGGCGGGGCCATCTAGCTGGCATATAATATCGTATGCATTTTCTTGTTCTTTGATTGGATGCACGTACAGACCGCATACTATTAGTGGTAGTATCCGCATCTGTAGCGAACTGCGTAAACGAAATATATATTCCTGTAGATGTAATCGTTTTTCAACCCAAAAATGAATGTTTCTTTCGCTGCTCGACCTCCAGCAGAAATAAATCCCTTATTCAGCCTGAGCTAAACGCAGAGTAATGGAACTCTATTCAATCTCTCCGGGTGAAAACAGAACTGATGTAAGTTATGAAACAAATGATTTTGAAGGCAAAAGTCCCGCTGATCTCGTTGATTTCGTTCAAAATTCTGTGTTGGAGCATGGGGAAGCTGTACACATCGTCATGTTTTGCAGTGACTGTGTGCTTCTGTCGACAGGCACTCTCAGCCATAAAGCGAATTAAAACTTATGCTAGAAATATGACGAGACAGACACGACATTGTTGGAACTGAAACGCAGTTAGAACCTGTACAACAGTAATTGAAGTCTTCTTTAGGAAAGAAATAAGGATGGATTTTGTGTAAAGAATAATCTGTAGTTTTGGTGAGTTAATGCTTTTATCCACGTGGTGAATATGATTTTCTTATTAATTTTTCTTATAAATGTATGATTGAAAATTAATTTTTTTCAAACATTTATACTATTGTAACGTCTGAAAAGGGACGATTGTAGCCCTTGAAAGACAAGATAAGGGAGGCTCCGTTTCTGAACTTATAATCGGATTCGGAACGCAAGAACCACTGTACAAACGCACCAGCCGAACTCACACGCTCGTGTCTCTCTACCGGTCCTTTCCCGACCCCGAACTCACCGCATTCATCCAATAACTGCAGTTGCATAATAAAAACAACAATTATAGAGAGGCTTTGCGCTGATACACTATTAAAAGTTATTAATTCAGGTAGGACAGAAGGCCTAGGTGTGGAATGCACGGCCCGCCACTGAACCAAGGTGATATTTGGTATTATAGAAACCAAATTTCAGTAATATGCAGAATCATAGCATCTTTAGTTGCTGTCCAAACAAATTTTGTTATGTTATCATTCACTTTACTTCCATCTCTATTTCCTTATCTGGATGCGCCTCTGAATGCCTATTTTGCCAACATCTCGAGGGTGTAGGCCTATGTGGATAATGGTGGAAACTGCACATCAGCAGCAATTTCAAAATAAAAGTCATAGGTCACAGTCCATCTGAGACAGGGCCTTTTGAGAAAGCTGGAGATTTATTAAAATACTGCTGCTATGATTAGGATAACCAATCATTGTCCTGGTGTATTTATTTAAAATGACATTTAGAGGCTAATAAGCACAAATAGCTGTCACTGGGCATGTTTTATTCTTTCTTTCTCTTCAGGGTGTGCAAGAGTTTACTGGTAGGCCGAATAGCTTGCGCGAGCCTGTCAGGTGACTAATGACTCCCGAACAGGATAAGAGGAGCAAAAACAGCTATTCTCACAATTAATGAAAGGCACAGAGGCATAAGCATTTACTACTAACAGCTATTTTGACCCCAGTGCCCAACCGCAACCTGCACGTAATTTGTTCAATTATCTCAAATGTCTGGAAAACATGGCACAACTAACCCAGAGGTCTTTTCATATTTACAGGCAGATGATATGAAGTGGCACAGTGTCTGTTTTAGTCGTATTTGTGCCTGTGTGTGCGCTCTCGCACACTGTGTTCTAAAAAAAATCTGCAGTGGAAACATTTGCTTTTAGCTGAATAATTTAGTAAACGTGTACATAGCACTAAAACAAGAGCGCGCACACACACGGATATGGACAATGTGGAAAGTTTACTGCTTCTGAGGTTACTGTTAAAGGGATAGTTCACCTAAAAATGGAAATTCTGTCAGGATTTACTCACGCTCATATCATTTTAAACCTGCTCGACTTTTGTGAGAACTATTTTTATTAAACCATGAAAGTCAATGGGGTCGAAACCAAAACCCCAATGACTTAAAAAACATGTTTTATTAAGACAGAGGAGCCTATGCAAATATGAATATTTATCAAGTTGTTGTTCCATAACTGTTGAACAAAAGTCTGAAAAGAGAAAGCAAACACCTCTTTGAAAACCAAACACACTGCTGCTTGAAAAGTAATAAAATACGGAGACGAGAGACATATTCTCATTTCATTCGTTTCTTGTGTGTGCAGAGCATCAGAAGAACTCATGTTTTATTCAGTGAAGATGTGAAGCTGTGCACAAAACCCTGACATGAAAGAAACGCTGGACACGAGCAGACCTGCTGGGTCATAGCCGGACGTCCAGACAGCGCGTGGTGCAGAGAAACTGTTTGCCTGGCTCAAGGACCAAACAGTGAACAATTATAGTGAAATGATTGCGATTCTGTAGCATGCGAGGAACAGCAATCTGATGTAAAGTGATCTATCGAGGCAGGATTGCTTGTCAACACTAATTTAAGACTATGATTGCTTACCGTATTAAGCATAATGCTTTAAATGTATGCTTAAAAGATTGAAAATATAGAAATCAAAAAGACAAAAATATAAATAAAGTATATATAATTAAATTCATAGACATGCTCAAAAGATTTAGCAGAGAATTTATCTGAATACTGGTCTGTTCATTGTGGTCTGAGAGTGAATCTGTTGAGAGCAATCTTAAAGGGATAGTTCACCCAAAAATGAAATCCTGAGATAATGAGTGTTTATGGTGTTTCTTGTCTCATAGAGAAGTACTATCAAGGTCATGGAAGAGATCTAAAGAAATGTATATATTTTAACAAACAAATAGTAGACATATGAAACAATAAAGCAGATAATAAAATGTAATTTTAGGTGATCTATTAAGATCTGCATCATATTTGTTATTTCAAATGTATAACCCACTATAAAAAAATATATAAAACTTGTTGAACTATTAAAACTACAAATATAGTACTAAACTAAAAAAGTATTTAGTCTAAGACTTGTAAATAGCAACATTATTACTATATGATTCAAATGATACTATATGCATATATATATATATATATATATATAGTATATATATAACTTATAACAATATGAGTAATTCTGATGATTAAAATCAATCTCCATCATTAAAGCTTAATAATCCAGCTCAATAAAGCTTAATAATATTGTAAAACATACTAGCTAATAATTAAATTATATAAGTTAAATATATATATATATATATATATATATATATATATATATATATGTATATATATCACTGTAAAAAAGATTTAGTATTACACTGATTAATAATCACAACATTATATCTAAATGTATGAATCAACTTCATATAATTTATTAATTCAGATATACATATAATTTAAAGTTTATAATAATCAACCCAAACTCCACCATTGTGTTACTTATTTTTCATTTCAGTTAAACCAACAATATATTTTTTACAGTGTGTATAGTAATAGAAACATTAAACAAAGAAAAGAAAATGACACACATAACAAAATTACTAAAACTTGAGTTAAAATTACATCTAAAATTTTAAATATAAAATAATACATCATAAAAATGATCATAATAATACTAAAATAGCAATGGTAAAAACATATTAATCATCTTCCGTACAGTGACAGTTTATAAACTTTACCCTCATCACCTGTGAAAATCCAGCTTGTTTCATAGCTTACGCTTCTAGTTCTCTTGATCTTTTTGAAGAGCCGTGATTCAGCTGGGTACGGCCCTGATTGTTTGTCGAGCAGAGATGACCTTTCAATTCATTGTCCTCTCCTCCCTCTCTGTTCTTCTGCTCTACAGCATCCTCCCATCATCAACAAGTGCCAAACAATTATGCAGATCAGCCCCACTACCTGCAAGCTGTGATCGGCTCAGTGAATCAGACCTGAGAGCACATGCAGAGGAGGTTTCTCATTTCTGCTGCAATAAACTTGCTTAGTGAGACATGGAAACAGAGCACAAGACTGACTCATCTGGACTGAGAAAGAATCCATTCTGCCAACCAGAATCATCTGAAATTTTTGTGATTTTCTGTGCCAGCAAATTCTAGTTTCATGAACATAGCACATAGACATGTTTCAGTGACAACAGATGTGTTTTGCTAATTTTGTGATTTTAAACAGTTATTTAAAAAACAGAACGGTAAAACATTTTTTTTCCACTGCAGTTTTAATTACAAAATACTCAGCAATGGTATTGACTTATTTTGCATGGTTGGTCTTAAAGGGGTGATGAACTGAGAAATCAAATTTTCCTTGAGCTTTTAACATCTAAGAGGTCATCATATTATAAGAATATCCTGTAAGTTTCAGAACTGAAAACGACCTTGTTAGTCCAATAAAAGCTTTTATTGACACCAGCCTCAACAAACGTCTCGTTTTTGAAAGTGTGGAAGTATGACGTCAAAGACGCTAAAACCCCACCCGCTCATCAACGCCTACTTCAACACGGCCGGTTTAGCCCCGCCCACCGATTCACGCATTCACGCATGTAAACAAAAGCACAGGCTACCTCGTGATGACAAACCGGAGCGAGCTACCAGCAATAAACATTCAGTTGACAAAATGTTGTGCCGTGCCTGGCTGTGGAAGAAGACAGTTGCTGCATAAGCTTCCTCTGGATTCCAATATTAGGAATGCCTGGTTAAAATTTGTTTTTAATGACGTTTCAGCAGATGAGTGTAAAACATTATCCGTCTGTTCGCTTCATTTCACTGAGGATTGTTTTGTAAACAAGACTGGATTTGCAGACCGATTAAGAGTAAAGAACGGTGATGTGCCGTCTATATTGGATCTGACAGGAATTGTGCTACACACGGACTCTGGGTCAAACATGTAGGGCAGAATCCGGTTGCCATTTGACAACACTGGACGTTTTCCCTCACGTGCACCGACGGGTGAGTTAAACTCATTATAATATAAGAGGGAGAAATGAAGACGACACATATTGTATATGAGAAGTATTTATTCAGCGATTCGGCGGTTAAAGTTAATCTTTACGAAATATCGCTTTACGGAACATGATTAGTCTACGTTACCTTCTATATTGGATCCAACAGGAGTGGTGCAACACACTTATGTGAGTAATATTTTTATTTTAGAAATACTAATCTACTCGGCTAGCATTGCATTGTTACAGATCGTTTGAAATCTAATAATTATGTGTTTAATCTAACGCACTGCTTGCAGAGAGAATGTATATCTAATTTCTGCATGCCTTCAGCAGAAAAGGGCTCCTGTATTATTTAGAACATTTACAGAACATTTCCAGCAGATTGACACAACAAGTGCTGTTCTGTGCTGAAGCTTTGAAAATAAAACCAAAGGTTAAAAAACCAAGATATAAAAGTGATGTGAGCAACGCTGCATTTTGCCGCCCTCTCCTGCTTTGTCGTTACCAAGCAACAGGGGTAAACAACTGGATCAAGACACAAATAATATAATGTGAACACAATCGGGCGGGGGAGAAACTTGGGTTCGGACCAAATCGAAAACCAAATGTGAAAGCACCCTTAAAAACAACTTTGGACTGCATTAGGGGACAATAGTGTTAAGCTATTTGTTTCATTTACTTTTAGCTGTTTAGCAGAGAAAAAAGAAAAGAAAAAGATGCCATTATGGTGATTAGTGTTCCCTTCGCTTGGGCCTTACTTTTAATTAGTTTTTATTTGATTTAGATCTTATCTATTCTCTTCCTATGTTTGGTTCCTCAGAATGCAATCTGGCCCAGCAGACTAAAGTAGACAGACAATATCCCTATTGCCATTTCAGTTAGATAAACTGATAATAAGTGATAGAAATGTTGAAATTCATTATCAGATTTCAATTTTAATGCTTTCAAATGTAATTTACTGTGATGGCAAAGCTGGATTTTCAGCATTACTTAGTGCCACATGATCCTTCATAATGATCTCTTATTATTGTATTTTTTAAATAATATTTTGTAACATTATACATGTCTTTAATGTCACTTCTGACCAATTTAATGCATGAATGCTGAATAAAAGTATAATTTCTTTCCTGAAAAAAAATAAATAAATAAAAACAGACTAAAATTGTATATTAAAACTGTCAAAGGGGGACAGTACGCAATAACAAAGGGTCCATGTGTCAGACACTTTACTATCTTGAGGCCAAGAGATACTATCTTGAGGCCAGGACTGCAAGTTAATTTCTTGAGGCCACATGTTACTATCTTGAGGCCACGAGTTACTATCTTGAGGCCAGGACTGCAAGTTAATTCTTGAGGCCACATGTTACTATCTTAAGGCCAGGAGATTCTATCTTGAGGCCACAAGTTACTATCTTGAGGCCAGGAGATTCTATCTTAAGGCCACAAGTTACTATCTTGAGGCCAGGAGTATACTATCTTGAGGCCACGAGTTACTATCTTGAGGTCACGAGTTACTATCTTGAGGCCACAAGTTACTATCTTGAGGCCAGGAGTTACTATCTTGAGGCCACAAGTTACTATCTTGAGGCCAGACTGAAAGTTAATATCTTGAGGCCACGATGTTACTATCTTAAGGCCAGGAGATTACTATCTTGAGGCCACGAGTTACTATCTTAAGGCCACGAGATTACTATCTTAAGGCCACTAGTTACTATCTTGAGGTCACGAGTTACTATCTTGAGGCCACAAGTTACTATCTTGAGGCCACGAGTTACTATCTTGAGGCCACAAGTTACTATCTTGAGGCCAGGAGATACTATCTTGAAGGCCACGAGTTACTATCTTGAGGCCACAAGCTACTATCTTGAGGCCACGGGTTATGTATCTCGAGGCCACGAGTTACCATCTTGAGGCCACAAGTTACTATCTTGAGGCCACGAGTTAGAGTTACTATCTTGAGGCCACGAGTTGAGTTACTATCTTGAGGCCACAAGTTGCTATCTTGAGGCCACGAGTTACTATCTTGAGGTCAGGTAACAAAGTCTCATCCCAAGAAGTCATATAACTTTTTGACCATACGTCAATATCCGCCTTTTTAGGGTACCCTTAAACGTCGGTTATATGACGATCCTGGGACGTCATACAACTGACGCTTTATCTTTAATGTCAGTTAGGTGACGGGGTAGGTTTAGGTCTGGGGTAGAGTTAGGATCTGATAACACAGATACCTAGAAAAGGCGGATATTGACGTATCTTGAGGCCAGGAGATAGTTATAATTAATTTTTTTTTGACAAAGTGGGACCAGGGCGCTCCGTAAAAATGCTATATAAACCAGCGAATGGGGAAATGAAACACATATCACAGTGCATGCTGGGAACCATGTAGAGAATACTTTTTTCAGCTTTTTCATGCTTGACTCACACTTCTGTAAGCAGTAATACCTTGCGGTTGCTCAGGCTGGCAGGAGAGCATTAGCTTTCAACTCTACCACAAGATTGAATGAACTGTACTATTATAAGCGTAATGTTTCAAAACGACTAAAAGCAGTAATGGAGCAAAACTTTACTGTATCTTTTCTATCCAACCATCATTTTACTTGTCCCATTTCTCTGTCTGTCTCTTACGCAGTGCATCTAATCTGTTATTTTTTTCCAAAGCCGAAATATTGCTTATACTGTACATCCCAACCAGTCCCTTTCATTCACAGTTCAACATTGCACGCTATGTAATGTGTATAGTTTTAGTAGATGCTTAAAGTGCTTCACAGCGAATTGATCTCATAAGCTTGATCATGCTAGATTCACATACATTATAATGGACTCTATGATGAGGACACACTTTTCCTTATAGAAAAGTTGTTGCTTTACATTGTAGTCTTTTCATTGTTTTGTAAGCAAGCATCCCTTTTATTCACACACTGCAATTACATCTGCTTGCATTAGAGGTGTCCCTGTTGATTCTGACAACATGTCAGAGATGGTGGAAGGATCTGGAAGCTGGGCTGACATGGAGAGAATGTCATCTGAGCGTTTAGGCGCATGCGACACCATTCTGTCACACAGCTACTGCATTTGGTCTGCATTTTTTTCTTCAGAATCACTCACTCACAAACACACAGAAACAAAAACAGTCGTAAGGGCCGTTCACACTGAAAGTTTTGTACTCCACTGGACATGTTTGCGTATTTGCACAAGACATTTTTAAAAAGAAGTTTTAAAGCTTTAAGTCACCATGAAATCAATGGCCAAATCTATTTTTTGATTTATTGATTAATTTATCTGTGTGCATATTCATGTGACCTCGAAATTTTTAATTAAAATAACTTCTCCCTCTTGCAGTGACATCTCTTCTCTTCTCTGATGACTGTTTACTTGCTCAAGGGCGGAACAACCTGTCACTCACATGAGTAATATCAAACCACAACCACAGTACCAGTTATAGTACCCAGTATAGTACCCAGTTATCTCGGATATAGCCTACGTAATGAGGATGAAGAAAAGACAACTTCGGTTTCATGCCGACTTTAAATAAACAAGTCTCTTGCATTCTTTGTAATTTTACTGCCCTTGCGTCTCTAGTTTTTAAATGGCCCCTTAAGTGGCAGATTTGTGTTGTTGTACATTAAACTGTATATGCAATAATAACATAGCACTAATTTATTAAAAATAATGAACGCAGCCTTATTGGGACAATAAAGCCCTCCCTAAACCAACCCCTAACCCAAACCGATAAACACTTCATTATTAGACACACATTAGACACTTTATTTCCACTTTTTGAATACTTAATTTTTATTGAAAATGACTGATATGTTTCTGGTATGTTAAAAGGGAGTAGAGCGAGTTCCACAAAAAGTGGATTCAAACTTGTGTTGATTTGTGTAAAAACTTTCTGCCCTGCTACTGTTACAATGCACCATCTTCCGTAACTTTGTCTGGTCCAACCAGTCATCAGTGGGCGGAGTTAGTGTAAACAGCCTCTGCCACTGCAAACAAGGCAGGGGTTTTGCACTTAGTCTAAATAGACAATCCAATAAAATAAATTGTTAAAGCATTGCGTAGCATTTTAAGAGACCATGGAGTCTTGTATCAGTCTTATTCCCGAGAACTGAATGATAGATTTTTTTGAACTCGTGCTCTTTTTGCATTAAGTTTCCGAAAGAGTCAACTTAATTTGACCTGGAAAGCTTTTAGTTAATAAGTCTGAGTGAATGAATTCCTCTGAGGCACAGGAGCAGATCGGGGAATATCACACCACACTTTCACATTCCTACAAACTGGCATAAATCCTGCCAGCTTCCTCCATAATGACGCCTTACAGTCATATGTCTGTGTTCGGCATGCGGTGGCAATCTGTGGCAGAGAAAAAAAACTCAATTAACCTGTGTTATGTCCTCCATATTACACTAGAGGCTTGAGGAACCCATCAAAAAGAAAAGAAAAACACCAGGACCAGGATAATAACTTCCCCAGTCTCAGACACCCACAGTCAGGGGTGTAGATTGCATTTGAACATTTTGGGCCTGTAACCTAGCCAATCAAAAAAATGTAGCCTATAGGTACAGTATAAAACAGTTATGTGTAAGCCAACACTTTTCACATTTTCATCTAAAGTCTTCAAGCGGTTCTGTAATATATATCATAGCATGAACTGAATACATTTTAGTTTTTTTTTTAGTTTTTCTGTGCATGTTTTATAAGTGTTTGAGTCTTTCAAAAAATAATTTAAAGTTCACTGTAAAGAAAAAAAAATAATAATAATAATAATACAAAAAATCTAAAAACATTATAAATGTTAGAAATGTATTGCTAAAACATTAAAAAGACTGAACTGTGAAGTACTGAATTGTGGAGTTCACCATTCAATCATGGGGCTAAAACGGTGAGTCGATAAGACACTGGAGCCCCTGAGTTCCTGGCCCCAACCCCACTCAGTTGGAGTTTATTGGAGCCCTAAGCTCTTGGACACGGCCCTACTTGATGACGCACTGGAGCCCCTGAGGATGGCCCCTCCCCTAACAATAGAGCACATTCGCATCAGTTCGCAGCTCAATCGCAAGTTACTGTTTTTACTATTAGTTACTACAGCCTACAGTTTGCTAGCTATGCCTTGCTCTGCTTTAACTCATTAAAATCATTTTTTAAATAAAACTTTTTTTTATAAGTTATACAAGATTCAACATTTTTATTTAAACACCATAGTTGATTGTGGCAGCAGGGTCAATAGGGTCAACTCGAAGGGTCAATATAGAATATCCCAAATATCCCCTCTGGCCATTCTTTTTGGCCACTAGTGTATATATGTAATATGCATTGTTTTATTATTTCAGAAAGTTTACATGGTTCACAATTCATGCTTCGATGTGCAATCATTAGAGGTTTAGCATCCGCTGTATGAATCATGAGATCTCAGAAACCCTGTAGTGGTAAATGTCATTAACTCACATCTCATATTAAAGTCTTTTTAATGTTAATTGAATAAACGGAGTCAGGGACATTTCACTTGCTTCCAAACATCCATCGTAATCATTCTACTGGGAAAGGACAAAAAGTCTGATCCATAATATGAGGATTTCTTTTCTTTTTATCAGTGATTTTGTAACCCTGTATACACCTGGCATTAAGAAGCGTTTTGGTCTATTGGATCACAAGTGGATGACGCAAGTGGACGGCATATCTTATTAAAAAGATTAAATGACTTTGCCTTTTCTGTTTCCTCACTTGACTGAGAGTTTGGGTCAGGAAACAGAAGATATTTGCAGTGTTAAAAAACGAGTGGCAGTGATCAAAGATCACAATGACATGTGATTTCCTCTCCATCTGTCCCTCACCTGCTGTCCAAATCACCCTAGTTATGCTGCATATTTCTCTGCTTTGATGGCTGATATGTTTGGCCTGCTTCTTGCCAACTGCTCATGATGCAACAGTGCAAGTATATTGCAAATGTTGTTGACAAAGGCAAACACAAAGCCGAACAAAGAGATTAACGATAATTCTGGAATCTTCGTTTAGTAGAAGCAGGACTACTGTATATTCTTTTTTACTTTACGTCTCTTATAAGTAATTATAAAAATTAGTTTAATTATTGTGCATTATCTATCAATATTAAAGGGGTAATGAACTGAGAAATAAAATTTTCCTTGAGCTTTTGACATCTAAGAGGTCATCATATTATAAGAATATCCTGTAAGTTTCAGAACTGAAAACATCCTTGTTAGTCCAATAAAATCACAACGTATTTATACCTGGCATTAACATGCCTTTTTTATTATCCGGATAACTTATCTGGATACAGATCTCATTATAATACCAGGTGTAGGGGTCTCAGAGACGAGACCAGCCAGAAACTTCACGAGACCGGCGAGATGCCTCCACAGGGCGGGGAGATACCATACTGTCTATGGGAGATACGCTGCGTGATTGACAGCTTTGACAGCAAATGGAAATTCGTGGAAATCAGATGACATGATTTCACAACTTTTCATTGGTCATTTAGATAAAGTGAAGCATGCTGTATACGGAAATGAACCTGGACATTCTATCCATCAAAAAATCGTTAAAATGGACATACACGGTTTTCATCGGACAGCGACAATAACCTACATGCCTACCTCGTGATGACAAACCGATATCGAGCAGAATATTGTCCAGTGCCTGGTTGTGGAAGACAGTCGCTGCATAAGCTTCCTCTAGATTCCAATAGGACTGCATGGATAAACTTTATTTTTAATGACGTTCCAGCTGATGAGGGTAAAACATCGTCGACTGTTCACTTCATTTCACTGAGGATTGTTTTGTAAACAAGAATGGATTTGCAGACCGATTAAGATTAAAGAAAGGTGCTGTGCCATCTATATTGGATCTGACAGGAATTGTACAACACACGGACTCTTGGTCGAACATGTATGGGCGAATCCAGTTGCCATTTGACAACATTGGACGTTTTCCCCCATGTGCAGCGACGGGTGAGTTAAACTCATTATAATATGCAAAACTGTTATCCACTCACAGCAATGGGCATTTATTTCCAAGTCTACAGTGCGACACGCCCATAAAAACCAAGCGCTTTTCAGGTAGGCTCACAACTTGGGTACCAAATAGCCTATTACTTATTCATTTTGATGTTTTTGAATGCAAAAACCAAGCGAACGTCATAAGTTGACCTCAGACAACAATATAATAAAATTTAAAAAGCCAGTTCATGATCCCTTTAAAGACATGGGAACAGGTGCAATAAATACTAACTGCATTTACTCCCTTTCAGACCAAATGTCAGAAATTGATTGTCTTGGAAAACTGTTTGCACAGGCAATTAATTCTGCCTAATGAAAATAAACGAGCCACAATTATATACCTGTGCAAAACTTAAGAAAGGAAAAACTCAAAGCAGGTTTTTGTGCTTTTTGGTTCTGTATTGAAATTTCGAAGGGACACAATGACCTGTTGTTTGCTTCACTTCCGCAGTCTGTTTTTCAAGATTGGGTATGGCTTTGTTTGCATCAGAGCAACTTTACTGAATTAACAAAAAACCCAATTGGTTTGATTTTAACTGCTTAATTATAGTGAGTCAATGTTGCTTTATCTTTGAGTCTCCACATATTTATCTAAATGTAATTGTTTCCATGCTTATTAAAAACATCTTTGCGCTGATAATGGGAAAATATTCGATTCCAATCACAGAAAAATGCACCTCACAGACGAAACAAATGATCAAAGCCTCTATAATCACTGTCAGAATATCCTGACCTTTCCAAGCAAGTCCTTTAATTAACCTTTTGGACTGTTTAATTACCTATCGGCATCTGCTCATAATATGACAGAAAAAGCATTGTCCTTGTAATTAGTCACAGTTAAATGAATGTGTTCATTAGGATATTTGCTCAGAAGAACAGTTTGTTGCTTTCTTCACGTCCATCTTTTTTTGACTGACTGCCTGGCATCATCAGAAATGACCTGCACCCCTCATAATGGAGTTTCTCCCATCCATCAAGCTATATGGGCTGATTTTCATTTTCCTCTTTTCAAGAGCAGCTGTGGCTGTGGAAAGTAAATCAAGTCTCCGCCTGAACCCATGCCTCGTCCACGGCCTTCCTCTCCCACCGGTGCATAACTCCACAACCAGATCAGCTCTACCCGGCAAGCGCTTGCTATATTTAGACATTAATCAGATACCATAATCGTTTTTACTGTTTTTTTTTCCCTCGACCTCTCAACACTGTCCTTTGTGAAGTCTCGGCTATGCTAAAAATCTTCTCCGCACCAGCATGCAGAGGTCGTGAGGGACTGGGCAAATCTTGGTTTGATATGTGAATGATATGAAAATGTATGTGCTTGGAGAGTATGCATGCCCCAGTGGATTGTGCTTCCAATAATGAATTTTAATAAATGAATTCCAAAAATACTCTCCCCTTTAAAATAGTCAGCTGTGGAGAAGCGATTGTTCCTTCGAATGCAAATATGTTCTTGAGCATCAGCGGAACTTTGCTTCATCTAAATAATATCTATTTAATATGTCTTGAGCATCCATCCATCCTTTCACCCAACCACTCATCCATCCTTTCACCCACCCACCCACCAATCCTTCCTTTCATCCACCCACCCACCCATCCATCCGTTCACCGACCCACCCACCCATCCATACTTTCACCCACCCATCCATCCTTCCTTTCACCCACCCACCCATCCTTCCTTTCACCCACCCATCCATCCATCCTTTCACCCGCCGATCCATCCATCCTTTAAATCCATCCATCCTTTCACCCACCCACCCACCCATCCATCCTTTCACCCACCCACCCATCCATACTTTCTTTCACCCACCCACCCACCCACCCATCCATCCATCCATCCATCCATCCATCCATCCATCCATCCTTTCTTTCTCTCTTTCACCCATGCATCCATCCATCAGTCAATCGTTCCACCCACCCATGGTCTCTCTCTCTCATACTTTTGACACACATGCTCTCTTTCTCGCCATTATTCCCTCACACTCCGATTTTTTTTATTTTTTTGGGCAATTTGAAATGTTTACCTGGTCTCATTCATCTCAATTTTACATTTGCAGAAGAAAAAAGACACAGCACCGAGACACATCTCTCTCTCCTTCCTCACAGTCATTGATCTCCATCACCGTTCCATCTCAATAAACAAATAATGTGCATTGCATCAAACCAACAAAACAAATAAACAAAATGTTTGATTTAATACGTGCCACATGACAAACACATTTTTAAATCAGTTGATTTTTAGCAGGTGCACTTTGTCTTGCAACATTCAAATAATTGTGCCTTTTTTCTTAAAGACTAAAGAAAGTCACTACTGAAAATACATTTCTTACCCAACTTTCTTGTGTGATCATCAGTGCTGTTTTTCCACAAGTACGTTAGCAAGGATATCTCTGAGAAGTAATTAAAAAAAGAAGACAATTTAATTACATCATTGTTCTTTCAGTCATTATCTGCAGGATGCAATATCCCATTAGAAGAATGTTTATTCTCTCTAGTCGAGTCTGCCATGTAAAGTAAATTTCTTACAATTTGGTCAGAAGACTTCTCTATGATGTGTTCTTATTCAAAGTCTTAAAACACTATAAATCAAAGCCTCGGTGGGCAGTTTTGGTAATCAATTAAATTTATTTGAATTGCTAAATTTCGTTATAAACAAAAATGTAAAGGCCAATACAAACTTCATAATTAAAGTATAAAATAGAATACTGATGCTTTGAATCAAAGGTGTAGTCAGCTCTGGGCTTCTTGTCCTCAGCTCTGGGTGTAAAGGGTACCAACGCATGTATCAGAGTCCTAAGAGGCAATGAACTGTTCAATCTGTTATACCAAAGATTCTAATCTAAAAAAAAAAAAAAAAAAAAAAATATATATATATATATATATATATATATATATACATATATACACACATATATATATATATATATATATATATATATATATATATATATATATATATATACTGTATATATATATATATATATATATATATATATAAATGAAATAAAACATGAAAAATGTACAGTACAATTTATATTTGTCTACAACATTCATTTTTAGTATACACAATTCAAATAGATCAAAAGGGTTTAACTTTAAAGGGATAGTTCACTTTGAAATACATTTTTGATATGTTTTAGCTTACCTCAAGGGCATCCAAGATGTACATGCTTTGTTTCCACAGTATTTTCAATTTTGATAATTTTTGGGCCTCAAAGATCTTGCACAAGCGGTACAAATCCGACTACTCAGCATTTGTTATCAGTTGATTCGAAATGGCCAGATGCATTACAAATCTCAAATTGCACCTTTTTTGTGTTATTCCACTCAGTATTTGCTTACACTTTGGGTTAAAGATGTTTTAGCATCTATATCTGTCTGCTTCAAGCATTGATTCTGCACCTAGTGACCTCATGTCACCTGATCTGGCTGTGTACAGAAATACATCATTCCTCTCAGTCATTACTTGTCTCTTCTCCCTCAATAATGCCATTGCCGTCATCAGTCTGCTCTCTTAAACAGACCTTTTCAGCTTGTCCTCCTCACTCTCCTTCTCTCTTACATTCCTCCCTTAATCACTAAATCTATCAGTTAATCTGTAATGCTGTTTTTCCAGGTGTATACACACTCTAAAAAAATGCTGGGTTGTTTAAACCCAAATTTGGGTCAAATATGGACAAACCCAAATGTTGGGTTAAAATTGTATTTAAAAAATTTACGGTTGAAAGTGAAAGTTGAAGTTGGGTTAACATTTTAAATTACATTTTTAACCCAACATTTGGGTTTGTTCATTTTTGACCCAAATTTGGGTTGAAACAACTCAGCATTTAAAGTGTAGGCTTTAAGATCACTCAACAGTCAACATCAACTTGCAGTCATAACTGGGTAACATTTGACCAGAAATCAGGAAGCTCCAAAATATGTATGAAAATAAGCAAAAACTGCTTATTCTTAAACTGTTCAAGCATATTAAAATTGACACACATAAATCAACACCAATTTGGTATTCAGCATCTTGTTCCCACGCTAATGAATGGCAGTGTGAAGGATGACAGTAAACAAAGGTAATCACAACAAAAAGGTCATTTAGAGAGTTTTTAAAGGAACAATAACATGTGTGTAAAGGTCAGAGAATTGGTCACTTAAATGGCCCAAAAACATTTTAAGTGGAAAAATTAAGTGCATAATAGGGCTCTTTTTTATCTGATTATATTAATAGGGAGCTATAGTTCCTTGAGGGAGAAATCTCACAGTAATATTAACAAGATGTCATACATTTTACATTAGTTTTCTCTCTGTGGGCGAATTAATAGATAGAAAACAGATGGTTTAATGATTTCAGCAAGATGAATATGTTCAGATATTCTTTAATAGTCACCATTTCCCCGCATCTCTTATAACTGGAGATTATTTTAAAACCTTCAACTGCAAATATGCATAATTCATTTTCCTTGACTGGATTACTTTAACACAATAGCCTACAAATGTGTTAATTTAAATGAAGGAAGTCTTTATCCCTGAAGAAAGTTGGCCGTTTACATTTTCATTAGTCTCTGTACATTATATATGTGCTTCATTGTTTTAAAAGGATTGTAACACATTTTTTTCTTATTCTCATTTTTTGCTTGTTTCATTTTCTCTTTTGAAGTACACATATAATGTTATTATTATTTTTGGTTTGAGTTCAAAAATAGTCTGAATGTATTTGTATATGATGGTTATAAATTTCCCATCTTCAACCGTTAGAAATGAAACCGTCAGAAATGCTTCCACACCTATTTTTCCATTTGAAATGAGCATCAGCACTTATACATGCAGTTTTTTTTGTCCAATTTAGATGTTATTGGTTCCATCTTTTTGCAAAGCCTGCATTACTTTTTGTCAGGTTCACTAAACAAGCTCCCCTGAAATGTGCCGCATGAACTGTTAAGGAGGATGTCCTTCAGAAGGATATGTGGTTCTGAACTTACTGTATGTTTTCATATAGCCTGGACTCTTTTATCTCAAAAGATCAAGGAGAATCTGATTCCATGTGATATATGACCCTTTAAAGTCACAGTCAATTTGAATCTTTGCATGGAGACATATCTTGTAAAAGGACTAAACTGTAACATTAATTGTTGAATATTCTGCTAATTTAATTATTAAATTGTAAGACACGAGTGGCTTAGCATGATTTATTGAACTTAAAAGAGCACAAATTATGGTCCTCTTGCATTCACAGACATTTTGTTGTGTTTCAAGTTCTATTAGTTGCTGATGGGGATTTTTCCATCAATATTTTTGCTGTTTACATTGTTTTTGCCAGTAGGTGGCGACAAGGGACTGCGTTAATGCGACATTAGGTGTGTTCGGCTTGAAGTGGTGCTGCGCAGACTGATTGGTGTATGATTTCCAAGTACAGAGGGAGCGATTATGAGCAGACAGTTCCATATATGCTTCCAAATTGCTTCTCGCGTTACTTTGATGTCATACAACGTGTAGCTGAGGCGTACAACTATTATAATAATACGCTGATTGAGACGGCCAAATATGGACAAGATTCTGGTCAGAGAATCAGGGAGCGGAGAGAAGATTGTTCACAGAGATGTTTTAATTGTACAGTCTTTGGGTGATCATCTGGATTAGTTATTCATTTATGCCGAGCGTCATGTGACCAAACTGGAAAACATCGCATCTGCGACAATTAAGAAGGGATGGATATGATATTGGCTTCAAGTGATTGGCTTGGTGAGTGAAATTTTATTTGTAGGCTATTTTCTTTTTGTAGCCTATAGATAGGCTATAATTTTCTTCAGATTTTTGGTCTAAAAGTGACCAAAAAGACATTTAACAGCTCACCATCGGTGTCGTGTCTCCAATTCCCCTTTGTCTCCAGAATGTGCGTACGCACACCTCAAAGTTTGCTTAAAGGTGCGCACATTCTCCCGTCAAGTTTGTTTTTTATAGATCACAAACTTTGCGTGGAAACTGGCGTAAGTACGTTTCCAGCCCCGTTTTGTGCGTACGCACGCTTTATAAATGAGCCCTAAGGACCGGAAGCGATGCGACCTGTTTTACAGAATGTGGAAGTAAGTTGTGCAAAGAGCCTATGATGTCTGTATTAATGGTCTAAAGGAACAATGAAGAAATATAATTACAATCGTAGTCTGAGAATCATTTACACACTGGCATGGTAGTCAAACAAATACAATAAACACAAATAAACATGATATAACACTGCACCATGGTATGTTACTAAACACATTGGTTACACAGTTTAGAATACTGCCGATGCTAATACAGATTAACTTAGCGGGTTTCTCTCACGGCAAATTATGGGAGCTACAGCGCTCCAAACGATCCGAAATAACCTTAGAATGAATGTGGGACATCAACACATACATTCAATAAACATACATATGCAGATGTAATTACATCAAGTCATAAACGCATTAAACAAACATGAATAAGCGTGCAGAGGTGAACATTCCCCAACTACAGTCTTCCTGTGTGTACCACTCTAACCAGTCCTTATAGCAAATGACTTCGGTTCCTGAGGACAGGCTTTTGTACACACCGATCGGTCTGTGCAGCACCGCTTTAAGTACACACCTATTAAATCATTAATTCAACCGATTTGTTCATATCGCTGATTCATTCAGGAAACAAACAAGTGACTGTTTTCCTAAGTGAGCCATTGAATCATTTACTCAACCCATATCAACATTAACTTGGTATTTAATGATTTTTTTGTGTAAATAGCAACATTAGCATGTTGAAAAAAACAATGCTGTTTTTACAGCAGCAGTTATATTGGTGTTCATTTAAGAGTAATTTTGAATGTGCATATGTTTTGAATTTACATATAATGCATAAGTTAGGAAACATCCAACCAATAGAATGTTAATTTTTAGTTTGATTGATAATTTATCATGGCCCAATCATATAGCTTAAGGAAACCTGTGGGGTTTTTGCATGCATGGTACGCACTACTGTATTTCTAATTTGAGCCATATGGTATGTTTGTGCTTAAAGTTTTACAGATGACTCGATACTGCTGCCTTTAATTTTTTGCACTTAAGTCCGTTTTGTTTGCATGAGCGGACATTCTGAAAGAACCACATGTGGTCGTGGACATTTGTAGGCATGGAAAATGCTCTAGGCACATAATAAATCACTCGATGGACGATTCTTTGATCATCTGCAATGGATTTCAATAGATATATGGGCAAGAAGGCGCCTCCTAGTGGTCTAACACTAACACTACCCCAGACCTAAACCTACCCATAACCGAAGCGTTATATTGATGCTAAAGGGTGCCATGTGCGTTGGATTTAGATGCAATGTCAAAAGCGTCACCTATATGACGCCTGAGGATGAGAATGCGTTGTTAAATAGTTAGGCCACTCCAAAATTTTAATTTTGTCATCATTTACTCACCCTTAAGTCGCTCCCGAACCCGTAAGACATTTATCTTGAAGATATGTTTATATGAGAATAAAAGCCTAAATGTAATCTGATCTTCATATAAAGTGTCCATGTCTCTTCAGAAAATTTGGACTAAACTGTTTAATTCATATGGATTAGTTTTACAATCTCTTTATGAATTTTTTAAAGCATCAAAGTGGCAGTTTGCGTATCAACAGAGCGGGAAAAGATTACTCTGATTTGATCAAAAATATCACGTATCAAGTATTTGAAATTACATGAGGGTAAGTAAATGATGACCGAATCTTCATTTTTGGGTGAAATATCCCTTTAAAAAACGGACAGGCATGGTTGCACTCTTTTGAAGTGAGACAAAAGAAACAAACAAGTAATTCACACTTGATCAAACTTGATGAATTTGATGCTGGTGCTTGGTGACAATCATCATTAATTTATTTAGATCTTATCTTTGCACATACGTTCAGTTTTACTCGCAGAATCCTTTAAAACACTAGATGATCCGAACACACTTTTAATGCCAAAATATGCTTGTACCAGAAAACAACAAGAAATATGCATAGACTCTTTTTGTCAGTCTGTATCAGCATTCAGAGAAAACACAGGCCTGCTAGCCACATCTTCACTTGGAGCAGTAGGCGTGAACTTTGTCTGTTTCCTGATCTGCCTCTTTATCCCATAATCCCCCATGGGGGTCGTGATGGAGACACACTCCTCTTAGGTGAAAAATTGGGATGAGCAGACAATTGTTTTAAATTTGGGGTAAAAGAAATGAGACAGAGCGATAGAAGAAGGGAAGGGCTCTGTCACATGCCTGATGGACTGTGCAGAGAGACAGAGAGCAGCGTTCGGCCCCGCAGGAGAACAGGCCAGCGAAACACTTTAGGGGAAAGTGGCTTGAGAAAGACATTTAAAGCAACAGACACAAAAGGGATGACATTTTCCGTCCTTAGGGGGGATGTCGAGATAATAAAAGGCAGCGGGAGGAGAGGGGATGAGTGAGTCTTTGTGAGACTCAGCAAAGAGGTCAAATACACCACAGTGTGTCTTAGATTAGTCTGGTGTTTTTTTCTTTAGATGTAAATCTGTTTTCAATCATCTATCATTTTTGTAAATATCCACATGTTCATTTAATCGAAGGCGTCTGCATTATGCTGCCTTCTAGTCCAAAGTTTCAAAGGCAGCATTGCATGATGAAGCACACGTCATCTCATCCACTTTATTAGAAGTTATACTGTAGGATAAAATAAACATAAATGAACATCAGAAGGTATAAGGTACATGACATATACTGTATAACTTATTTCAAAGTGTACCATCTGTCATGTAATCACCCAATCAGTCATAGAAAGACTTCAATAAAACAGCTTATCACTTAATATTACATTTACCTCAGGGAAGTTATGCAATGTTCACGGTTTGTTAATGGCACTGGAGAGGAGCTTACAGTTGTTTCATTATGTCATGGAGACACGTTTTCATAAAAACAATTTTATGTTTCCAATCAAAAGGAATCGGATATACAACTTTAGATGTTGGTCTGATGTCCAGACGTTTGGATCTGATTTGGAATTGACATGGAAAATCAAATCTCGATACGGATTGTTTTGTTTGCAGGTGTGCAACAATATCCTGTTAGTGTAAGATATGAGCAAAATAATAATTCTATAACTGTTTTTCTTTTTTAATATGCAAGTATTCCTATGCTGGTGCAGCTGAATTATCAGCAACCATTAAATCAAAATTTCTTATTATCGAACCCGATCACACCAAATGCGTCTTTATAGCACGCATGTGTATTGTCGTGTAATATATACGCTAAAGTGAGTTTTTACGTGCATATGATACGTATTGGTTGGTTAGGTTAAGTTTAGGTGTGGGGTGGGGTGCGTGTGTATTATACGTTTGGCTATAGTGGTGTGGGTGCGTGTGTATTATACGCAAATGAACTGCGTATCAATTGCACGCGAAAAACTGTCTCATATGCACGTAAAAACTCATTTTCATGTATATATTACACGACAATACACATGCGTGTTATAGAGACGCATTTACGTGAGAACAGGCTGTATTATCAGTGTATAAAACAGATAATATTTTGTGAAAATGGTCATACTTTTTTGTATTTATTCTTCTGTGGATATCTCTGATTTTACTGTCACATTTGATGCATCCTTGCTGAATAAAGCATTGTTACTTTTCGAAGGGAACTCCACAATACGTCGAATGACGGCATGGCGCTTCCCCATAGCATCATTCGCTTAATGTCTTGCTCCCTGATTCTCAGGGAACACTGGTTACAGTCATAGCCTGAGAAGATTTCTTAAAACAATTTAGATTAATCTTTTTTTGTTTTTTTTTGGTAAATTTGAAAAAAAAAAAAACACAAAGATAAACACAAACTACAATTTCCTCTGATGTCAGCTCTGACAGTGATTTTAAATGGCTAATTTGCTAATGCACACTCTGACATGCAACAAGCATGTCATGAAGAGTCAGTTTTATACATCGCATGGGCTTCATTATTTTAATCATGATTGGTGTTGTTGAGAGACGACGCTGTTCACGGTTTGCACGGTTAAGTGGTTTTGCTGGCTTTGTAATTTCTTCACAGGGGCAAAAAGTGTGCATCCATATTGGTGTCATATACTGTTAAAATACATTTTTTGAATAATATATTGTAGATGCTTTTGGAGGACTCTTAAAAGCTTGAAATGCATCTTTATTCCCGTCATGTACATGCACCAAGAGGACATGCACGAGTTGCATGACACTGTCATCTACATTCAGTGTATAAAACAATGAGTTTTCTTCTTATGAAAGTAAACAGATACAGAACAGAAAAGAGAGCAAGGGATGTTCTTTACACTCCTTGCACACTGACAGGCGCTATGGCATGAGATGAAACAGAATTTTAACCTTTTTAGTATGTTCGGGATACATTTTGGAAAGTTGGCGACAAAGATCCACTGTGTTCAAAAGATAAAATCATAATAAGTTTGAATGAGAAAATAATAAGGAGGGAGCTTCATTAGGAATCAGAAACTACATTATGTGAAACTTCTGGATTTCTGAAAGAAACATCATTTTAGCTAAGAAAAGTGTAGGGTGGGACTTCATTATATAAAATGGGGTATTGATTGGATTGTGAAAAGTGTGAGTACAAGTGAAGCCAGGTGTTTGGAGAGGCTGAATGAACTGATTTGGGTAGTATGTTAGAAGTTGTGTGGAAAAACGTGCTTACCTGTCCTAATTTTAGTTGCTACATTGCAACAACAGTGTGTCTTAGGACATTGCGGGCCTTATTCCCGGTCGCATTGTCTGCAGTTGTGTCTGACCTTTCCTGGTAATTTCTCTGTGATTTATTAGGCTATGTTTACACGGAAACGATTCTGAAGAAAAAATGCCAAAGTAGCGTTGCGTCATCACTTTTTATTCTGCGTTTAGACGAGCGTTTTGTGTGGGAAATTCGCGTGCAAATGGTGACGCAAAAGTCTGTGAAATTCAATGTAGTATGCACTTCAGGCGGCTAGGAGGGCATACTATAACAACACCAAGCCCGTGCGCCTGCGTACAACCTTCACTGTCAAGCAGACTTTTACGTTTTACCATTTACATGGGAACGCGACGGTGAAGCGTTTTTAAGATTTCCACTCTGGAGGGTGGTTTCACTTTTTTGCGTTTTTAAGCCTCAAAACGCGTCGCGTGTAAACGAAAGGCACATCCGATCAAAATATTTTTACGTTTTTACCCGCGAGCGTTCTCGTGTAAACAGGGCCTTAGACTTTAGTCTAAACCTTTCTATGTATAGAGACCTCCAGCAAGAAAAGAAAGTTCCATTCAATCTCCCCAGAGCATTTAAGGTTCCTTCGGTCCACCTTTGCCAGTGTGGGCTTTTCATGGGGTTACCAAGTAAATAACAAACCTAGAGCTTTGGGCACAAACACTCACATGGCAACTCAAAGCCATCCGCTGACAGCTGGAATATTTTTGCAGTGGTTCGGCACAACAGTAACACAAACACACAGCGCATTTCAGAACTGCCAAAATGACAGCTCTGCTAATATGGGTTTGCACAGATCATCAACCATTGTATGTCTGTCCGCTCAGTGCAATACAAAGAAGTGTTGTTGGGTTTCATTTTTGTTTCTCAAATACTGAGATGAAAATCAAAGTTGACACCTTATCCCTTCTTTTTCTATTTCCAAAATTATTTTCATCCCGCTGAATGTATAGCTCGTGTCCCACTAATGTGTGCCTGTTTTCTAACAGGTCTAATGAACCAAATAATTTAATAAGCATTTGTTGATTGAGGCGTAAGTTCTTGTTTTTATGAATAGATAGATAATATGGCATAGGCTAATTTCTGCTGTATAGTGAGATGAGTTTATTTATCAATTAATACTTTAAAATGTTTGCTCCATTGACCTTATTGAGGATAGACGGCATACTTAAAGGAGCATTTCACTCATTTCAACATTAATCTTTATTGAAAGTGGATCTTATATGTAGTCGAAATGTAAAATATTTTTTTGAATTTGGTGCCCTCTTGACCGAGAAAAGACATTTGTATGTAAGACACCAACTCCCACAATGCACCACATTGTACAGCTCTGCAAGCCACACCCACTAATCCGGAACGGTGCAAACAGAAAAATCACTCTTCCGTCTACAAGGCTAATATTAGCCGTCACCAGAGTTTGAAACTCATTTCACACAAAATTTCTAGTTAGTTGGCTGTGGCGAGCAGGACGATAAAGGGCGAGGGTCGTAAGAGGACGGCGCGAGGCCGGTGGTTTGAGTGATAATGAAAGACACCTGTGAGCCGCGTGCCAGTCTGGCGTCTCTCACGGTGGAGCGAAAGCATAAAATGAGGAGCGACGACGGCAGATCGAGAGAGGAACAGGCCTGATTTTATGATGTGTTTTGTTTCTGTTGTGTGTAACGTTACAGCAGTCGTCAATGAGGGGCTGCTGGCTAACACTTTCGTTTTGTATTTGTCCATTTTACTATTAAAAAATTGAAATGTTCGCCGGTTCCCACAACAACAAACCCCGTTAACGTTACATTTGCAAACTCATTAGTGAATTATTTCTTGTTTGTATTTCTTTCTATATGGTGAATTACTGTGTGATACCTGGATGTTCAGTCAGGCGAAACTAGGATGGTTCACATCACAACACAAACGTCTGTGTGCTTGTCTGATTCCGAGATTTCGTTCAGGAGAAATTTCCATCATTGAAATTCCACAGCGCACAGCGAGAGCACGGGCACCAGCAGTCCGCCTCAGCTCGAGTCAGTCCGGGCTCCTCACCCGTGACAGGCAGCCGCCTCCGGTTCCTTCATCAGCCTCAGCTGCTCTTCACTATATTGCGGCTTGAATTTCAAAATCCTCTTCTTCCATATCATGCTTAGTTTCTTCTGCCATTATCATACTTCCCATCTCCACAGCGCTTGTTAGCTTAGCTTCCAAAAACAAGATGGCGGATATTGATTCAGTTTCTGCAAGTGAAGTCCCACCCACTGATCTGTAATCGGCCTGTAGGGTGAGTGTGTCCCACATCCTTGAATAATAATGAGCTAATGTTTGTAGTCTTTGCACTTTTTAATGAAATGTGACTTCCTGCTTGTTATGACGCAAAATGACGATTTTTACGTCATAATAAGCAGGAAGTAAAACACTTAAATCCTTATTTCTCCCATCTCAGGGGAAAATAAGGGAATAAACCATGACCACTCAAAATATGACTGGGTTTCTAAAGATACAATGCTTAATTTAATAAAAGCTTAAAGAGTCCCTTTAATTTAATTTCTGAATAAAAATGTAGTATTTGTTGAACAAAGTAGTACTTTTTCCATAAACACATTTATGGTGAGATTGCTACATTTTATTAAAGCCTACGGGCTTGCTCAGTCAAGTCTGAGTTGAGTCTTTGACCAATCGAACAGAGTCGAGTCCAACTAAACAATACTGTATTTAAGTCCAAATCATAAGATGCAAAAGACAACTTAATTCGGCATTTGCACGCTGACAGACCTATACCTACCCTACCATAACTCTTTTAAAAAGTCTGTTCCTCACAACATTGTCACTACTATAGCATCTACTGATTTTACAGATTTTGATGTATGAGCACTAAAACAGATTTTGGAACAAAACTGGTTGGCAGAAGCTCTTTATAATTTCTGTTTTGATGCGGCAGCGTTCGCAGTAAATTGATTTAGTATTTCTGGCAGCCTGTGGAAGAACAGAGTTATCAATTGGGCTTTACAGCAGCGAGCATCCATCTCAAACAGATACAATGTAATTCAATCTATTTCCAAGAATAAACAAAGGATGCCATTTATTAAATAGGATTCTGACAAATGCTTTGCGACTGCTTCCAACACTGCTGTTCCGATCTCTCATTTTCAACTTTCTTTGATGAATTCAGGTGGTGTAACAAGGCCTGATGGATTATGGGGCTTGTCAGAGTTGCCGCAGTTGCCAATCTGTCTGATCCTGGATCAGGCAGAGGCGTCTCCATATCTTTGCACGGCCTGCTAAGACTGATTTGGAGATGGATTACATGAGGTAAATCTTGAAAGATTCATTTTTCACCTCTGGGTTAGGTGACGTCTCCATTTGATAGCGAATGGTGACAGTAGATGTGTGTGTTGCTATATGCTTGATGCATGATGCCATTGCCAGAAAGTACCAGGGTGAATGTGTAGCGTTTGAGTTGGGGTCAGCAAAGGACACTGAAAGGTGGAGTACATTCTTGCCCCGTCCCATCCACATCACTCCGACTATTTGTCTGTGAGCTTGTTGTTGGGTTTTTCCTCTCTATCTCTCTCTCTTTTGCACTACTTTCCCCTCCCTCTTGCTCTTTCAACTCCCCCTTTTCTCTCTCTCTCTTCCATCAGACCAAGCAGAGGTACAAATTTAGCAATTGCCTTCAAAGTGCACTGGTTGCTTTGGGCAACTGTATATTGCTATGTGCCTCATTTTTATTTCTGTGCTCCCAGAAGCTGACTCTTTGTCCCACGATCAAAGGGAGGCAGAGGGGGGCTGGAGGACATTTTAAGATTACAAGCACTCTGGGAGATGATCTGAGCTTCATCCTGCAGTCAATGTGAAGGATTAATAGTCTGCCATGGCAGCCTAGCCATGTGGCGCTGTCTTACATTAGCTCATTCTCCACAGTTGTATTTAAAGTTTGCAACCCACAACATGGCACTCTTTGCTGTTTTTTCCTCACTTAATCGTGTGTTGAAGTGGAGTCGGCATGGGACTTCATTTGCCCTATTTGAAAGTAAAGTGCTGAAAAGGGGCGGGGCTACATGAGGTCTATATAACAATTGTGATTTTTATGCAATTTTAGGACTTTTAGGACGCAAAAATGTATTTTACATATTGCACCTTTAATGTTGGTCAGTGTATAATTTATATACTACTATAGTATTTATTCATATTTTCAATGAGCTTGTATTGTTATATTTTCAATTAATTTGAGAATTTTTAATGTTTTTGTTATTAGTTTGTGTTGGTTATTTATTTTTTTTATTTCTATTAGGAGAAGTTCACATGTCCACGTCTTTCTTCAGTCGAAAAGAAATTAAGAAATTAAGGTTTTTAATGAAAACATTCCAGGATTTTCTCCATATTATGGACTTGATTGGGAACCAAACAGTTCAAGGTCCAAATGAGAGATTCAGTGCAGCTTCAAAGGGCTTTAAAACGACACCAGACAATGAATAAGGGTCTTATCTAGGACCCTTCGAGTCATGACTCGAAAAAGATTTGTTCATTTTGATGAACGAGTTTGAACAGGAGAGTCACAGGGAGATGACTGTGTGAAGACAGGGCAGAGAGAGCACACAAGACGAGAACATCTCCTCTAGACTAGACAAGACAATACAAGGTAAATCTTCATGAGATAACAAATCACACAGGCATAACTCAGTGCACACGAAATAGTTCGACAAAGTACAAGGGGAACAAACACTAGAAGTAGAGAGAAAGTAATCAGAATAAGGCCATGTCCACACTAATACGCTTTTGTTTGAAAACGTATATTTTTCTCTCCGTTTTGGCCTTCCGTCCACACTGAGACGCCGTTTTAAGTCAACAAAAACGTATCGTTTGGAAAACGCTCTCCAAAGTGGATAAATTTGAAAACGCCGTTTTCGCGTTGTAGTGTGGACAGTGAAACCGAAGGAGGTATTTCAAAACGATGATGTAAGTTTTGTCATGTGATCCATGTAGTACCAATAGATATTCATGTTTATCGGTATTGTGCTTGTCATGTGTTATTCATTTTTACACTATTGCTAAAATATGTTACTTTCTATGTACTTAATATGTGCTATTCTTCATAGCACAGTACTGCAAAGATGACAGATAATGTACTCACATTTGCTGTCCTGCGGCAAAACAGGAGAGAAGTTGCGTTTTAGACCAAACATATGGTGACTGACTGCGACCTGGACGCATCCGTGATGGTGAGATATTTTGCTAAATAAAATTATCCTGTTATTGTGCGATAACATTATTATTTATTTTCCCATCTGTATCATCTCAGTGAGCTTTTGAGAAGTTTCACGCATGCGCAGTAAAGTGAATTTAGAAGTTTCTCATCCACACTGAAACGTGGGAAAATGCCTGAAAACGCTAGTGTGGACGGAGAGCGTTTTTAAACGAAAACCCCGTTTTCAAATCTATCTGGATTAATGTGGACGCAGCCTAAAGAGAACAGGTGTAACAAGAAGCAGCGCGACCACTGATTGCAATGAGGAACAGGTGGGAAAAGACACGCAGGGCCAAAGTGAGAGAGAGAGAGAGAGAGAGAGAGAGAGAAATAGAGAAATAGAGAAATAGAGAAATAGAGAGATGAGAGAACGGAGAGAACGAGAGAAGAGAACAAACCCAGCTCATGAGATTTTAACTAGGCTACTCCTTTAAGCTTTATTTGTATTTCAGTTTTTACTTATTTGTGTTAGTAGTTGCCAAGGCAATATTTCTATTCAAGTTTAAGTTTTTAGACTAATATTTATATTTGATTTGATTTACACTTTACTACAGTTACCAAAAACCCATTTTAATTTAGTTCATTTTAGTTTAGTTAACGATGACAACACAGATGGTGATACACTCATGACTCGTTGACTATGACCATGACTATGTATCCAATGACCGGCTTTGCAAAAGTCATCCTTTCATTAAAGTTCACACTCAGGGAGTGCATCATGTCAGTGCCTCATCCTCAGCTTTTGTAAAAACCACTTTCCTCTCTAAAAACAATTTCACACCATCAATATTTCCATCACACCCACATTTTAGACCTCAGAGCAGGTATAATTTCCTCCAAAGTCACAATAAAGAGAAAGTAAGATGGAGCGTAGTCCTGTGAACATTAAAGGGAGAGACAGAATAAGCAGAGACTGATTGAAAAAAAAGAAGGGAAAACAGACACTAAAAAGGAAAGGAATGGTGAATGTGCCCCGGCGCGTGATAGAAGTGACACACATGCTTTAATTAAACCTTTCACCCCCACTCAAAGCGTCTGAGATGTGTGTGGAGTGCTCCTCGTAATGGATGCTGAGCTGACTGATTAAAGTAAACAGAGCGATAAACCTCAAGAGCGGCTTTAGCTGCTACATGCAGATGATCCCGGAGGTCTAACACCACAGGCTCCGAGAGCTTGTTTCAGAGTGCCCAAAGAGACCCAACTTAAAGGTCCTCGTCTCCCTCCTTATCAGGCCCGTCAGCTCTTACGGTCATAAAATAAGCCTGGCTGCATTTGTCAGAGAGAGAGAGAGAGAGAGAGAGAGAACGTCAGTGGGGAAAAAGAGGAGCCCAGAGGAAAGAAAGATGGCAAAAGCGGAGAGGGCTTAGCTGTGGAGACACATAAGAGGAGACGAGGGACGGATGGAGTAGGGCTCCGAAAACAACATGCTGAAATTTAAGGCGCAGACTGGAGAGGCGAGTAAAGCTACTGCTGTTGTTATGATGTGTGTGCTGAAAAAACATGAAGGTTATGAGTATTTGATTGTTAGTGACTTCTAGCCTGGGTTTCCCCATGCTGCCTTGACCGCAGCGCGATTTCATTCACGCTTCTAGGCAGCCTGGACACCATGAACCAAATTTTCCCATGAGATAGGGAACCAATCACAGAATGACGATGACGACATATATGCGACATACCGAAGCAGTTCGTTCATATCTATGGACCATGGCAACAGGGTGCGAACTACGGGGGAGCTCGGCTCCCCTTAATATGGCATGGGCTCCCCTGAAAACGTGATTCGTGAAATTTTGGGGGGTCTCAAAATATATTCACAAAGTTTTATTTTGACGTGCAATTTCAGTATTATGTGTAAAATATCAAAAATATTTTTAATTCGTGCATGACGGCGATTTAAACCTAATTCACTTCAATAAAGATAACTATACATGCTATTCTTGTCATGAGCATCAAGGTATGGTGGCGCTGCAGTGCAAATTCCAATCATGTTTAATGCATGTTAACTCAAAGATTCGTAGAAAAATATAAACGTTGGAGGCCATTGATCTGCGCAAGTCTTTGAAATCCATTCTGTGTTAAGGTAAGGCACGTTATTCCCAATTATGTGTTGTGGCTGGGTTGTTATAGGTCTGCTTGACTCTGGATGTCTTAGGCCTAATTGAACAAAGGAATTGTGGTATTCTTCTGTAGCCGACGAGTAATTTAACCCTTGTTCAGGTGAACTCAAACACAGCCTGTTTATAGACTATTTGTGGATGGCTGTTTGCTGTTTGACTTATCAATTTGTGTCAATACGGTGAATCCTGTATATAGTGCTTGCATACATTTGTAGCTGTTATGTATCTTTGGAAGTCCTTGAAATGAATGGGTCTCATAGTGCCGCACATTGCGCGTTCTGTCTGAAAGGCGCTTAAATCCTCTGCATGCGCAAGTGCATCAACACCCCACCCCCAAAGGACACGGTATAGTTCGAACACTGCATGGCAGTGGATGCAAAGTTACCTTTTGATACAGCCTAACGTTTGACATTGAACATATCGGCTGATTTGCAGAGGGGGGATTTAAAGCTGTTCCCTTTTACTGGTGATTCACTTTTACATTTTTTAAATTTTAAATTTAAATTTTTACTTCATATAACGTTAGCCTTTTTTGTTAATCACATATTTTACCATTTCATGTGTGGTTAACAACATAACTAGAGTCGTGTTGCTAATATGGACGCAGTTGTTAACTCCGGTAATATGATCATATTTAAATTAATGAATCTCAATTTCTAATTTATGCCCAAGGGTATCAAATAAATATTTTGTGTCAATTATTTATTTATTTTGTTAGGTAGCCATGTTATAAGTGGGGAAATGTATAGCGAGGCGGTTGTTACAGCAAACACAACCCTTCAGCTGATTAAGACCCCTCCTATAACAACCGTCTCACGTCTCACTGTACATTATTGCGATACATTATACATAATGTAATGACGCAAGTGACGTTTACTTGCTAGCCTGGGATGCGGTTTCCCGAAAGCATCTTCTAGCAGCAACTATGGTCGCAAGTTCCGTCGTTATACAGCATAGTTCAACGAGTTCGGTGTTTCCCAAAACCATCGTTCCCACGAAAATTCGCAGAACAGCATCGGCAAAGTTGTGTGGTTTGAACGGACAGCTTCTCGACTTGTGGTTAGAGTCAACGTCTCTATATTGCAACATATTTAGACGTAATAAATCCTTATCTTGAGCTAAATAAGCAAGCTGACATTCAGTACAACCGGTGCCTTTTATTTAGAATACATACAAATGTAATTTACGTCTTTTAGTTTGTCAAAATATTTGACAATTTCGCATGTGCATGTTTCGCATGTGCGAACGTGCATACTATGTAAGAACGAGCCAAATATACGAGTCTGGTAATAAAGCAAAACAACTGAGAACAATTAGAAATAGTCCTTCAGATGACATGTCTGTAATTTATATTTAAAAAATCTAGCGTTAATTGGATCTCAAACAGTTTCATTAAAAGTAGTTATTACTCCACCACGTGCAAACCAACGTGGTTGAACGATACTTTGCGACAGTGGGTTTCGGGAAACAGTCGTGACTAGCTAGTTGATTTCTCCAACGATGCATCGTACTATGGTAGTGAAGCAGTAAACTGCGTCGATTATGGGAAATGCACCCTGTTCCATTTACGTCTGTCCAACTAGCAGTGGAGGACTGTTATTTTGTTGCACAGAGCTGTGGGAGAACTCAAAGTGACATGGGTTGACCAATCGACGGAAAGGTGCGTGTCACTTTTCATGCCCGCCCACAAGTGAAAATTGAATATTCAAGTCCTTTGAATTTTTTAATAAAATGATTCACTCCTGAACCAAAAAACATGAAATTAAGCTGAATTCTTGTAAAAAAAAAATGTGATAAAAAATATTAATAATAAATTCTACGTTTTCTCATTTTTCTTTTATATTCGAAAACTTTGAGAGTAGGGTGCAATGTTGTTTTCGGACCAAATGACTTTCACTGTATGAACAAAAACACTTACATGCTCAAAAAACATTTGTTATCAGTATCAAGGCTGAATATTTAATCACAGAATTATACATTTTTATATAAGCATGTATATTTCAACAAGTTAAATTGAATTTGTACCATCGATTAAGAGATTTATTCACATTTGCAATTACACCAGCCCAACAAATACTGAATTTGAACAGGTCAACATGGGATTCACATTGTAATGATTTTAAAACGCCAGTCAGCTATTATGATTCATATGAAAGTTGATGATTTGTAGAGAACATGCATCTCTGGTATCTTAACTATTATGCCTCTCCTTTTGTTTTTATGAATATCTTTGTGCACTTAACATGCATTCTGTGTGCTCCTCATAACTGTTCTGTATGGAAATGAAAATGATTCATATGATGTACACATTCATATAAGGTTATTCAGAAGGGTGCTGTGACCTACGTATCCAGCATCAAGTTTTCATAGCACATCTCTGAAGACTGCGACACATCACGCTTAATAAATATCTCCCTTCCCCTCTCTCTTTTTACATCCCTATTCTGCTTACCGTTTTGTCAACAACAACAACAGAAAATGTTTCAGTTACCGTAGGCTGATGGATTTTGAATCCTCTATATTGCTGGATGTACAGCTTTAATATTTCATGAGGTGACATGATTCATTCAGTCTCACAGTAGGAAGAGCTGGGCCTTCATGCCTCTGAGCAGAGTGTGCGGCAGGAAGACATGATATGTGTTACTCTATGAATCCTTCACTCTTTCAGACAGATTCGGCTCTATGTTTCATACTGACACATACTGCCACTCAAATCAGTGGGGTTTTGGCAAGCAGCTTTGAATGATTTTTCTATATCCATACCATAAGCCCCTGCAGATACTCCTCAGAGCCAGAGCCATGTGTGAAGCGCTGGAATCTGCCATCTCTCTGAGTTGTGATGGGTTTTACATGATAGAGTCGACCAATTACAGGGGCTGTAGAGACAAAGGCTGACCCCGAGGACTGAGATGCTGTCTGCGGGGAAACACCAAGAGCGCGTCATTTATTGTCATTGCGGAAGGCGTCCTTTCTCATTTGATATTAATTCATTAATAGATGGCCATACACATTTAGCTCACATTGTAATGAGTCACTGCTTTCTGTGTTTTCTGTTGCGCTCTTTCTCCTCGTCGTCTCCTGTTTCTTTTCTTGTATTTTATTAATGTTCTTTTCTTTGCCACCTTTTTGACCTCTTTTTGTTCTCTTTTTCCTCTTCTTCTTACCTTTTTATTAAAGTTTCTTTTCCTTTTTATAAAATTTCATTTTGTTTCCTTTCATTTCTTCCTTTTTGTTTTCCCCTCCCCTTTTATTTTTCTTTCTGTTTCCTCTTCTTCTTTCCTTTTAATTAGTTTCATTTCCATTAATTTCCTTTCCTTCTTTTTCTTTCATTTAAGTTAATTTAGTTTCATTTTCCTTTCCATTTCTTCCTTTTTGTTTTCCCTTCTGTTTCCTCTTTTTTTCATTTTATTTAAGTCCCCTTTCCTTTCCTTTTCCTTTCCTTTTCCTTTCCTTTCCTTTCCTTTTTCTTTCCTTTCCTTTCCTTTCCTTTCCTTTCCTTTCCTTTCCTTTCCTTCATTGAATTGAATTTATTTTTAATTTCATTCTCATTTCCATTTCTTCCTTTTTGTTTTCCTTCCATTTCCTCTTTGTTTTTTCATTTTTATTAAAGTCTATTTCCTTTCCTTTCCTTTCCTTTCCTTTTCTCTTTTCCTTTCCTTTCTTATTTTTCTTTCATTTAATTGAATTTAATTTCATTATCATTTTCATTTCTTGCTTTTTGTTTTCCCTTTCCATTTCCTCTTCTTTTTTATTTTTTATTAAAGTCCCTTTTCATTTCCTTTCCTTTTCCTTTCCTTCTTTTTCTTTCATTTAATTGAATTTAATTTCATTCTCATTTCCATTTCTTCCTTTTTGTTTTCCTTTTCTATTTCCTCTTCTTTTTTCATTTTTATTAAAGTCCCCTTTCCTTTCCTTTCCTTTCCTTTCCTTTCCTTTCCTTTCCTTTCCTTTTCCTTTCCTTTCCTTTTCCTTTCCTTCTTCCTTTCCTTTCCTTTCCTTCCTTTCCTATCCTTTCCTTCCTCCTTGCCTTGCCTTGCCTCTTCCTTTCCTTTCCCTTCAGTTGCACACTGTTTTTTTCTCTCCATCCTTTTTTCCCCTCTTGCACAAGCCTACAACCACAGATTCATATTTGCAGAGGCAAGTCCTGCCACTTTCTCTCAAATCGCACTCTACATTCCGGTCTGACCGGCCCAATTCTTTTCCCAGCCGGGTGTTGCAGAGGGCTGGAACATGTGCTCCCTGTAGCTTGCACCCCTGGGGTGTTAATAAGCAAAAGACAAGACCTGTATGCATAAATAACCTTCATCAGACACTCCGAGTTCAGGAGTGAGAGAGGCTGGAAGGGGTGGTCATGTGACTACAGTCTACAGGATAAGGCTCCTAAATCACTGCTCCCTGAGAACCAACGCTGTTTGATCCTGTTAATCCAACCATTCAGGGCCGATCAATGGTCCTCCTCAAGGCATTAGTGTCTGATTGCATAGGGTAGGTGTGTTCTGAAGGGCTCCGGTCCAGTAAAGGTCTGTTTTTTTCTCTCCTTCTGAAAGCTCTGTGGTGTTGAAATTGATTCCGCAAAGCTAGACTGGATGCCTAATCACCCAGGTGTAGAGCGTAACCAGGCTGTCAGCGTATGCTTATGCGGCGAGTATTGGGCTCTCCTCCAAAATGGAGGACAACACGGATGACCATGTTTTTTTGGGCCACCTACCGAGAGGCCCCGAATGATTAATTCCTGGGAAAAATCAACACTTCACACTCTTTGATCCAAACATTGTTTGCTTTTGCTGCTCTGCGGAACTTAACTTGTCCATGAGCAGATCGATTTATCCAAGGTCTCAAAGTCTTTCAACTAATCATTAAGATCCAAGTGCAAAAGTGCTGGCTTCATTACATGCCATAGAGGGGGTTTAAGTATTTTGGTTTTAAATGGCAGAGCTTTATGGTCCTTCTGGTGTCTGTTTGTGGTCATAAAAACCCCAAACTGTTCATTTTATTACTGTCATACTGTTTCTTCAATTTCTAGCATTTTTATGCCCAAGGGGTTGATTTTTTATTAAAAGTTACACATTTGTATATTTTTTCTTGTTGTTATATGAAGGTCACAATTAATAATCAATTGAAACTTTTTATGCTTTTTCTGTCAATAAAGATTGTGATAGAAATGACTGACTGAATCTCTGGGTGTATGCTATTATGTGAATGTGTGATTGAGTTTATTGTGATTACGTTACATTTGAGAAGTAGCCTGACTTCGTCATACTCATATTCTAGTGAGAATGTGAGTCTGAAACTGCTCCATAGGGCTTTGATTATGAGGCGTGTCTAAACCGAACCAGGAAAAAAACAACAACTCTGCACTCAATTGGATAGTCGGTAGACCTACAACCAATCACTACTTTGCATAGCGCAGTTTTCAACTATAGAACTTACTTTTAGAAGTAAAATAACGAGTGTTGCTTCATTTACTTGGTCCTCCATGAGTGCGACCAAAGGAGAAACCACAACGACCACAGGCTTTTCATTACGTCCCATCTTCTTAGCGACCATCGAAGCCAGCTGATAAGTTACGCTTTTGTCGAATCATGTACGAAGGATGACAAAAATATCTTTCCGATCGACAAATGCCTTGATTGCAGTTTTTTGTTCGTCTATTAAAATGAATACGCAGTAAATTTATTTTACAACAGACGCGACAGCTGAATATACATCTCAATTCTCCAGCTTCAGTCATCTTTGAGGGAAACCAGTTAAGCGCTCTTTGATTATTACGTCACTGCAGATCATCTGTCAATCATCGCTTAAAGCCCGCCCTGGCAATCTGATTGGCCCGATCATTTTTTGACTGATCATAATTTCTCCTCAATGGATTGAGTCCAGACCGAAACTTCCTGATCAAAAAATGTTGTGGGCGGGGTTCGGGCTGGCATCCGGGCTATTTGAGAAGCATTGAAGAATAAAAATGTATTAAAAAAAGAAAGAGAGGAACAGTCATTAAAAGTCTCTTTCCTTAATTAAGTCATGTCACATACGCCCTTGATGATGAGTATGTGCGTATATGGAGGGGGAGGAAAGGGATGTTTCCATAAATACCTGCATGTGTTGTTAGCTACACGGCTCCAGCTGTTTGCCTTCCTCCTCTTGGACAGAAATGGAAAGAGGGATTTACCAGTCAGTCTCATCCTCCACACAAAAGCACAGGGCTAATCAGCTTCAGCTCTCATCCGAGCTGAATCAGGACTCCATGGGAATCCCATTCCAGCTCTCCAAAAGCAGCCCTCATCCCTCCATCTTCCATCTTTCTTCCTCTCCACACTTCTTGTTGTCCTTCTGTAAAGCAGCTTCAGTCACTTTATAGATTTTCAAGCTCTTCCTTGATTCTTCTATTGCTTTGTGTTTAAACATGAAGGTTGTGTTTCTTTTAAACTGAAGAAACTTTGCGTGGCTTTGATATATTAGATTATGACAGATTATGATATTTTGGAATGATGTTTAGGGATTAACTTCTGAGATTTAAAGGAGAACGAAAGGTATAATCTCTGAAACAAACAGTTTGGCATACTGTAAGCACCAAGAATCCTCTGAAGAACATCTATGGCACCCTTTAGAAGGAGTATCAAATATATAAATATAAGTATAATATAAGTACCTAAACTTCGTTTCCTTATTGGAGGAATTGTTGACATTTGAATACTTATGTTGAACATTAAAGGAATTTTTTTTTTTTTATTTTTTTATGAAAATGGTCTGCCAGTGTGGCAATCTGAGAAGTTAAAGTTTAGGAGCACCCATTACTCCAGTCTTCAGTCACATGATCCTTCAAAAAAAATTCTAATATTCTGATTTGCTGCTCCAAAAAAAAAAAAAAAGAACTAGGACAAGCACTAGTTCCCACCCTTTCAAACCCGCCCATAGGGGGTTGGACCTAATGCGCTCACAGACCTATCACAGATCAGTGCCAGTGTGTATGATTTCACCGGCAGAAACATTTTGAAACTATGGACGAAGGTACTGAATACGCAGACGGATGCATTATGGATAAGGTTGGATACCGAAATGCAGTGGCAATAGAGAACCGGTTCCGACGTAAACGGTAATAACCAGACCGAATAAGAAAGAATATTTCGGTGCACGAGTCTCTGTGTCATGAGGCGCAAAGTCTCTCGCTCTCTCCCTCGTGCGTGCACTATACGGTTTGGAGCACAGTCGGTTCTGTCTCGCATGCGCGCTCTCTGCTCACTCGCTCTAGACTCTGGGAGATTTTAACTAATTTGCGGGCATCAGGGAGTCGTTATCAATATTCGGGAGACTCCTGGAACGTCTGATAGGTAGGGGATTAATGAAGATGTCGAAGGTTTGGCTGAATTTCACGTGTAAAATTACGCGTCAGAGTAAGTATGCTGATTGTCTGAAGCCCATATAGAATCACGCCAATCCATTGGCTGATGGCGCGGGTGCCGCCTTCATGCTCTTATGTTGTAATATTATATTAGCACGCGTTATCTGATTTCATGTGCGAAATGATTCCCAGGTGGTAGCATAGAGTGGAGCTCAACTCTAGTCTACATTGATGGGCGGAGTAGTGGGAGTGGCCTGCGGCGCTGAGCGTTGCAATGCACTATAGGGATTGTTGTCTACAATCCACAAGCACTAAAAAGCCATTTTCTGCCTTTTATCGGCCAAGAAGGACCCAAATTAGAAATTTATGATACTATTCTACTACATATATAACCCACTTTCAATACATATTCATGTCTCCACTGGTGGAATTAACTTTTAAAGTGTCTTAGCTTTCAATGTATTTACTACTTGAGAAAATGTTGAGATGTATGAGGGTAAAAAAGTTTTTAAAGAACTCTAGGGTTAGATTAATGTAATGTTTCAGTTAAGTATATTTTCCCTCCCAGTATCTCCATGAAGGGTTTGTGATAATTATGTTGGGCACGAAATCCAAATGTTTACCTATCATTCATTGACCTCAAACATGGCTTATCGTTTGAAACATGCAAGTATAGTAGCCTAACACCACGGCTGTTTGCTGTACCATTAATGTTAACCTAGATAAATGAACACAATTATTATGTGCATATCCGAGTGTGGAAGCTAAATTAGTATCTCGCTTTTTGCATGACATCTTTAACTTAACATGCATTTCTCTCTACATGTTTATCCACTATAATGGCGTTGTTGTCATCTCTGTCTCAGAAAACACTAGTTTATTAATAAATTATTAAAACGTATAGATGTTTTTTCCTTTTACACATGGCCCATGCTAACCAGCAAAAGCTTGATAAATCCTGGATGTCATTGTTTGCGTAGATGTATTCATGTATAAAATAAAACATGATTCAGAGTGACTCATCTGTGTTATATTATAAGGACATCAAGCTGGTTTGAACTTATGCCTCCAGCCAAGATGCTGCAGAGCTTATATTGCATTCTGTTGTATTACAGTCACTTTCACAATCACAGCCATTATTCAAATCTCACTACAAGAATACATGGCGTGATGTGCACCACAGGCACTCAATCAAAATTTGTGTTGCTTCAACATTCAGAATGCTTGCTATTGAAGAGTCTAATCCGGTTACACAGAATTCTGCAACATGTCAGATCCCTATCAAGTTTTGAGAAACTTGTTTTCATGTCATTCCCCTCACCAATGCCATGCTCATGTTAGAATGTGAGAGGCAGTGACATTTCAATGTTCCCCTTCCTCAATCAAAGACAATTACAAGTTATTGCTTCATGAACGGTGACCAAACAAAGACATAAATTACTGTGATGAAACCATAAAAATGCTTAAAAAAACTTGATAATGTTCGTCCATCTTAAAGATGAAGTGCCTCACTGCAGCATATTGAAATATCTTAAAGCCTAGATGGACATTAATATAAAAATGAATGTGCTGTGATGCAAGGTTGTGGACATAAGCCATGTAAAACATTTACCATTTGGGACTGAGAGAAGAACTGAGAGAAAACCAAAGAAGCTTTACAAACTACAGACTCACATTAACAAGCCAGCTAGCGACAATGTTCACAAAGCATACATGCATAGAATAGGCAAATCAACAACGACTCAAGAGACAGAATGAAATCAAATGATTTACTCGACCTTCAATACCTGATCCTCCCTATAGGTCAGGTAGACTTGTCTAGAGTTGCCGGGCTTCTTGGATAATCGAATTCTCCACAAAGTGCAATACTCACACTTAGATTGCAGTATCATCCAAGAAAAGGTGTATAATCCATGTCAACTGACAATGAAGGCATGTAGGTTATTTTCACACTTGGTTCCAGTGCTCAGTCTGCACTCAAGTTCATTTCCATTTTTCTCCAACTGCCCCCACTGGCCTCTTCAAATTGTACTTTTGACAGTTGTATGCTTGCATTAACAGCGTTAGTGTCAGTGAATTTAAATGTTCTAAAAGTTCTAGTCGACATATTGGTCAATACATTTTTGGCATATTTTACCTATCAGCATCGGCTGATAAGAGTAGAAAGCATGACTTTTATTTGAAAGTCCTCATTATTAATCTATGCAGAAATATACGTTTCAGTGCGGAAATTGTTGTGCTTTACTATCTTTACTCAACCCGATCACACTAAATGTGTCTTTATAGCATTCATGTCTATTGTTGTGTAATTTATACGCTGAAATGAGTTTTTTACGTTCATAGGATACGCATGGGTTGTTTAGGGTAGGTTTAGTAGTGGTGTGGGGTGCGTGTGTATTATACGTTTGGGTAAAATTAAGTGGGGTGAGTGTGTATTACACGCAAATTAACAGCGTATTAAATGCACACGAAAACTGTGTCTCATATGCACGTAAAAACTCATTTTCGCCAATAAATTACACGACAATGTATAATGCGTGTTATAGAGAGCGCATTTACGTGAGAACAGGCAACTTTACTATATTTAAATTAAATAGTCTGATGATATCATATATATATATATATATATATATACGTATATAGATATTGGTAATCAAAAATATATTTTTAGCATTTAATTTTTAGCATAAAAATTTAGGTTATCAAGAAAAAAATATATAATGTATAATGTATAAATGTATATAAATTTTAATATCAGCAAATTATTGGTTATTGGCCTTTAAATTGAAAATTATTTTAAAATGTCATTTTCACATGCAGACTGAAGCATAAAACAGAAATATGCATTTTTCATTCGTTCAGAGAGGCACATTTTATGGCACATTTTTGTTTTTGCTATGTTTTGCTTGTGTTTGCACCATTGGTGTACATTATAAGTGGCGTGCACACCCAGCGTACGTCTCGAGTACCAAATCAAGCTCTTTTTCATGGCTTTTTGTGCTTAAAAAGGTCAAATGCACACAGTTATGTATTCAGGTGAACAGTTAAACTTGGAGCGTAAACAAGTATTCAGGTGAACAGTTAAACTTGGAGCGTATTTAGTGGAAAAATATATTGCGTGTTTTGTTACAGTTTGTTGGATCTGTGCATAAGCTCTTAAAGTGACAGCGGCCTAATAAACCTGCTGCTGTCTGTTGTGTTAATCAAAGAACAAAAGACAAAGATGAAATCACTCACTGCTCTTGACTAAACAACTTTTGTAACTCTAAATACAAGAATTCATCTGTGTTTTTACAATGAAGACTATCCGGTGTTATTTTACGTTTGATTACTTTAATTTATGTAGTATTTCTCATCTCAGTACTAGGCCTCTCTGAGCTGTGTAAGCTATTGCAACAAAAATTTCCTAAATGATCAAATAATTATGAGATATGTATAAAATCTACATGGCAGTTTTCCCTGTGGTATTGAAAATTGTATTGAATAGCGATATTTCCAAATTGAAGTTAAAAAGTCCAGTATTGTAAAAACACTACTTTTCTGTTAGCCAGTGGTTTACCTTGTTTAAATCAAATGTCCCTGCACATTAAGTTATGAGAGTGGAAGCATGTGCCAGTGCCAAAGATTCAGTCCCTTAAAATCTAAAATATTCTCACCCCCCCCCCCCAAAAAAAAAAAACAGCTATTTATTTTTGACACTTTCTTCATTTGTACTCAGACAGGTGAATACGAGGGCTTTAGTTATTTCTGACATTCTTGGGGCACTTACACACTCTATATAAAGTACTGATGGAGCATTTGATGGATGTAGAATGTGTAAGACGTTTTTTTAGGGTGTGGAAAGAGCTGGGCTCTTTTGAAATCTAGCAGGAATGCTGCAAGGCAAACATGTATGTCTTTCTTTCTTTTTTTCTTGAAACATCAATAGGGGAGATTCTAACAAAATCAATATTTTTCTATACTACAAATGGGGACCAGTGCTTTCAAGGTTTAGATGCACACGCATTATAGAAGCATCTTAAAAGTGGTCTGTCTCTTTGTCCAAGTCAAATTATAATTTTGTATTATTCTCAGAAAAAACTTGACATCGGCCCTATAGCTTTCTTTGGGTGTGGTTCAACCATTTGAAAGAATGGTTGTTTCGAGTTGGATCATTTCAGTGAATCAATAGATTCAGTTCACAAAACCAGTCAATTGAACCGATTTGATTATCCAGTTCATTTACCTCAATGATCCGGTTGCAGCAATTAACAGCTGAGTGGAGGAGATGATTGACACTGAACAACTTACATTTCAGTCATATTTTAGAAGTCTTGAGGGTAACACTTTACAATACAGGTGCACTAATAAGTATTAATTTATGCTTAACTAATGCACAGATAATACTGAATTAATGTTTAACTAATGATTATTTAAGCTATTCATTAATGATTACCACATTAGGAACTAATTAAGAGTCTGTAGGGTTAATGTATTAGTTCATACATAAATTGTTTTTAATTAAATGTGTAGTTGTGGATTAATTCCAGTATAACTAATTTTTTAACTAATAGTGTTCATTAAAATGTTAATTACCAGAATGAGCCAAAGCCTTGTATTTCAACTTCCAGATAATATGACAGGTACACTAATATGCATTAATATATGATTAATTACTTCATTGTTAGTGCAAATTCATGTGCAAATTACTACAATTACTAAATGACTAGTTAATAATGATGTGCCCCAACAAGTAAAGTCATAACATAATGATACCTTTGCAAATCATTAGCTAATGATTAATTAAAGCAGACAACTGGAAGTTGAAGTGCATAGCTTTGACTAATTGTGGTAATTAACACATTAATTTACACTATTAGTTAATAAAATATGTTATTAAGGAATTAATACACAATGGCACATTGAATTAATAGCAATTCATTTATTACTTAATCTATTAATCATATGAGTCTTTATTAGTTGCTGATGCAGTAATCATTAATTAATGGTTTAGTTAGACATTAACTCATGATTATCAGTGCATTAGTTAAGCATGAATTGATGCATATTAGTGCACCCGTATTGTAAAGTGTTACCAACTCATTTTCGCATATAAATTGCACTATATACACACTGCATGCTACAGAGATGCATTTAGTGTGATTGGGTTGGACAAGCAGAGGGTGACATGGCACTGTGGATGCAGAGCAGTTTTTCTTTCTTCTTTTTTGAGATAGAGCTCTGAGCACCTGTAAGTCAGCACGTCTGCGCACTCCGCGCCGATTCACTGCTAATGGCTGCCTCTAAGGAGCGTGGGGCCAAACTTACCCTGCATCCCATTCTGTCTACGACGGCAGAGCCCTGGGGAGCCATCGCCGAAGGAAAAGGTAAGGAGAGCAGGAGGGAATTGAAGGAAGAGCAAAGTCAGGTGAGAAGGTTCCATCACACTTTTCCCTCCCCAGCTCTGACAGGCATTGTCAGGCCTTTTCGCCAAGGTGAAGACAAGGAGAGAGCTCAGGGACAGAGCAGTACGTGTCAGTTACAGAAAGTCTGACATGTAGCCTGGAGAACCAGAGCCAAGAGCGACACACCTTAGTGGAATATAATATTCTCCATCTGTGTTTTAGTAGGTTTTTTAGTTCTTGCAGGGATGGCGTGCCCTTGGAGTGATTAGATGTGCACGTGATGGCTGTGTTTTGCCGATTGTCGAAGCTATTCTTCCTCCGACATGACCTAAATAAAATAGTGGGACAGAAACTTCTAGTTCTTTCAGACTCAGAAGAGATATACAACTGGTTGAACCAACTGAGATTATTCCTTTTTGTGAACACAATAATATCTGCCAGAACAAAACACTGTGAAACGAACAGCCGAATTAAAGGGAATTAGTTAAGCAAAAACAAACAATCGAAGGTTAAAAACCATAAGTCCTTTATCTTTTCATAACTTACCAGCTGTCAACATGAATAATTACAAACACTACTGCATGCAATAGCATACTAATTAATGATTTGTGTGTTTTTGATTTGTCCTTAGAGTCTAGATACACACATTTAATTGCAATTATTATAATTTAAATATTGTAATAATATAAATTATAATTACAATAAATATGTTAATATTTATTTAACATATTTATTTAATTATAATTTATTATTTATATTATTATAATTAAATTAAATTATAATTAAATAAATATTTTAATATTATATATATATATATATATATATACATATATTTATATATATTTAATATATATATAATATATATATATATATATATATATATATATATATATATATATATATATATATATATATATATATATATATATATATATTTATTTAATTAATTATAATTTATTATTTATATTATTACAATATTTAAATAATAAAATGTGTGTATCTAGACTCTAAGTATATATATGTGTGTGTATATATATATATATATATATAAATATTAACATATTTATTTAATTATAATTTATTATTTATATTATTACTATATATATATATATATATATATATATATATATATATATATAAATGAAAATTTTCCACTCAAGAGGCGGAAACTGCTTCTATAATTTTTACTAGAAAACATTATTACTTTTTTTTCATTTTCACACAACACTGCTTTGCATGGAAAGTTGCATCACAAGGAAAGTCTCCACCATGAGAGTGTGTGCGTGTGTTCATGTGAAACCTGAGCCCAGATATGAGCTGTGGAACGTGAAGGATGACTGAACTGCAAGGTTGTAATTTAACTGTCACAATAAATATAGCTATACATGGCACTACCTATCAGAACGCGTCACCTCAGCACTTAATACAGACACAAGAGAAGACAGGATGTCGTGTGTTAGTCGATCTGGAAAGTGTGAACGGAAGGATGCTGATAGCTTAGTTCGGAGTTAATGTCATGGCACTTAAATTGACACAGCTGTTTGACACCATGCGAGTTGGGCAATGATTTAGAAATTTGGTTAAAAAAAAAGCTTGGAGGGAGGACACTGTTATAGTGTTTCTGAAAACTGGAACTGGAAGTTTTACTGTATGTTCTCACACACCCCAAGGTCATAAAAATAAAACCCAATTAGTTTTCTGGTATTCATGAATAGGCATGCAACTTTCACCACCTAGAATCAATAATTCAAGTTCATCAGTTTTTTTTTACAAGCAATAGAAGATAGCTTCAAAAATGTATTATGAATGAACAATAACATTGAAGCATAATTGTACAGAAACCACTTGACAAATACATTAAGTGCCCAACTCACGCTAAACAAGTAGGACACATTTTTTGATCAATGTCCTTTATTGTTCCCGGAACAACGTTCCTATCAAATTATCATTGCCCCTGATATGGATATAGTCTTTAGCTTGTTCCAAATGAAAAATGATATCTGCATATAGTTGACAAATGGTTTTAACCTTGTTAAGATTTGCCGCTTTTGTCCAAAGCGAATTACAAATGAGGACTACACCAAGGCTTTATTTTCTCACTGTTCAAGGAATTATTATTATTTTGCTAAATTCAGGTAGAAGTCACTGAACCAACTCTCCATGTAGGGAATAGTCAGTTCTGTAATGACCCTGTATCAAACTTTTTTGTTTACTAAGATTTTTTTAATGGTACTGAAACCAGCTCCATGGCTTTGTGGACCTCTGGAGACCCAATCATAAATCAACCACAACCACCACACCACCATAAAGTGCATCCTCACAGTGTCATGAAACAAGATGCTTAATATCTTAGGGCATTTCGTGCAGAGAAAACAAAAATTAGGCTGTATGCTGCAGGAGCAAAAGCCCTCCACACATCCTTGAAATCCAAAAATGCACAGAGTGCAAACAATATGTGAGAGTGGAAATCTGTCACATGGTAAATTGAATTTACACGATAATATATCTCACTTAGCGTCTCATTTGGCTAAAAATGCAGTCAGTAATCACTGTGATTTTCCTTTCTTGCTTCATAAAATCCATCAAAGATCAAAGCAAACCATTAGCATCTCTCAGCTGCATTTGTCCTTGACGGGCTGTGTGAAGACTGCACCGTTGCTGTGAAATCAGCCATTCCATTACCAGCGAGTCATTTCATTTGTGCAGGCATGCAGCGGAGCGGAGTGCGGCCCCTACAGAGATGCTGAATTGTGCGGCTAATGACTGCCATTCTTAGGGACAGTGTGAGGAGAGTGAAACCGCTCTGCCTGGTGCAGGCGCAGACAGGTGTCCTGTGCTTTGCTTTCCCACTGCTCCTTAAATGCCAAGTTTTTAAATGAATGAAAAGAAATAATGGGTAATTAGGGTTGTAATGTTTCTCTGTAAAAAAAAAAAAAAAAAACACCAAAAAACTACCCATACCATTCTCTCACCCTTCGGTTTAGGCCGCACTTGCACCGTGGTCAATATCAAATCTTACGACGTATCTATAATATGGTTTGTTGAAAAAAAAAACTGTCACGATTAGCCACGCACTTCCTGAGTTAACTTTTACTACATGTTCCATCCAACCCGATCTCACGGGAATTCGTACGAATTTTACGAGGTGGCTAATTCGTAACAATTCATACGACCTCACTCGTACAAATTAGTACGATTTTGATAAATCGTACATATTTTACGAATTGGCCAATTCGTATGAATTCGTACGAATGACCTACCCCTAACCCCGCCCCTAAACTTAACCGTCACGTGGGTTTAGACAAATCGTACGAATTTGTATGAGTGAGGTCGTACGAATTAGTACGAATTAGCCACTTTTTAATCACTCGTTCGAATTGGTACGTCGTGAGATAGGGTAGGTTCCATCACGCCCTGCACTGATTACACCACCAAACAACCAACGCATTCTCATCCCAAGGCGCCATATTTTGACACTTTTGCAAAAGCGTAAATATCCAACGCACATGGCACCCTTTAGCGCCAAATGAGACGGTTAAGTTTAGGTATGGGGTGGGGGTAGGGTTAGACCACTAGGAGGCGCCTTCTGCCCAATTTATTTTTACGTCTCATTTGGCGCTGAAGGGTGCCATGTGCGTTGGATATTTACGCTTTTGCAAAAGCGTTGTATATGGCGCTTTGGGCTGAGAACGGGCTGAAACAACATACACTTGCACTGTGCTGATTACACACACCTGAATCTCATTCTCACACATATTAACCAAGGGGGTAATCCATCGACCGGAAGTTGAAGCCTCGCGGGAGTTGCCATCTTGTAGCAGAACTTCACTTGCGTTAGCATTCCCATTGACTCCCATTCATTTTGGCGTCACTTTGACAGCGAATATCTTTACATCTGAGGCATTTGAAGACCCCATTTGTCCTTTATTTATTTCTAAAGAAACACGACAATGAATAAAATGCTCCATTACCTTGTAGCTTATGTTATGGCCCCGTAGAAGCAGTTTTAGTGAAAGTAGGCTAACGATTGCATCATACGCAAATATCGTTGCATAATTTATCCAGTTGGCTCTATAGTATGCCGAAGCAGAAAACAGGAATAAAGCGATATTTGTTTTATAGGCCAAACTTAAAAAAAATGGCACCATCTGATACAAAATAGTAAAAAATAAAATTTTGAAGCCTTGCCATCAGAATGAAAGCATCTTAGCAGATTGCATAATTTTATAGTTAATGGAACCAGGGATTAAAAATGGCAGTTTTAATGGGTTTTAATGGCGACATTTTTGTCCAAAAGGTGATGAGAGGGAGTATTTTTTGTACCTAATGCAAAAAATATTTTTAAAGAAAATGACCGTGAAATAGTAAAATTCCAATAAAAATACACACCTGTGCCAAGTTCTTTAACACAGGCAAAGTGATCCAAAGGACAAAAATGTCCATAAGGATGCACAAGGGTTAATAAATACTGCAAATGGATCCCCTTGGTTCTGCTGATTCATCAAAATATTGACACACGTCCTGTTTTCTATCATGCGGTGTGAATGTGTGTGATGAAGTAAGATGAAAACAAATGTTCTACAGAATCAAGTTTAGTGTTCCCCGTAACATTGGTCTGGTTTCACTATTGCACTCAGACTTGGAAAGCAGCAAACCAAGTCTGAAAACCCCCAAGGCTATTCTGGGATTGGAATTTAAATTAGAAAGATACTAGAATATTTCAATTATAATTCAAAGAAATTCAACACAGGTTAGATTTGCTGTGTTGGGCTTTCAGAGTGAGAGAATACAGTTTTTCAAAGTGCATTCTGGGAGGTGTAAATAAGGGATTCCGGTGGCATTTCAAATGTGTTGTTAAAAAAACTGCAGTTTGATAAACTCTTAAACAAGCTAACAAATTCCAATCCTGTGCTGAGAAAATTTGCTTGTCTAGTTAAACATGATGCCATGTATTCATTCTTTTCAATTCTACTTCATTACATTGAAATTTGAATCGCAACTCTGCCTTCTGTTCGCTGTTATCTCAATTTAAAATTGGGGAACTGAATTGGCACTTAAAAGGCATTCTCAGTTGAATTCTGAATGGCACACAATCCTTTTGTCCACAAGTTTCTGACCAGCTCGCAGGCCGCTCGATACATCATTCAGAATGCACATTCAACTACTGAACTAATGAAGCTTAGTCAGAAAACAGATTTCAGCCAGTATGAGCCTTGGCAAGCTCAGAGCTTGGATATACAAGACAAACACTGCATTCACAGCAAGATCCAAAAGCAATCCCTGATAAAATAGGAATAGGAATTTTAAACACTTTGATAGACTTGTAGTCAAGACCGCCTAAACCGAGACCAAGACACTACCAAGACCAGAGGGTATCGAGACCAAGACAAGACCAAGACCAAGACAGACCAAGTTCGAGACCAAGACCAAGTCGAGACCAAGACCGAGACCAAAAAATAGACTAGTGTTGTTAAAGCTAAGTCTCCAAATGAATCCATTCTGCAACTTTTAAATTTATAAAAGTTTCAGAATTCAATGGACATTGAATTCAATGGACATTGTATTATTGTATTGCTAAATCCCCCGACCACTATATGTCGGTCTGAGACAGCGAGACCTACAAGACCAAGAGGTCCGAAGACCAAGACAAGACCAAGATCAAAGACCGTCAAGACCGTGACAAGACCGAGACCATGTAAAAGTGGTCTCAAGACCAAGACCGGTCTCGAGACATACATCACTACGCTTTGAACAGATGTCTTGAATGAAGGCTAATCTGTTTATGCATTGTTACTATAAACACAGATGTACTGAAATAATGACAATCATAATAAATAAATAAATGAACTAATAAACTACTCTGCACTGAGAATGCTTATCTTAAATTCTCCAATGTACCCATTTTATGTACTTATGTATCAATGTACTTCTTTTACATGTGACCATTCAAAAATATGACTGGGTTTCTAAAAATACAAAGCTTAATGCAAATGGGTGCCACTTTAAAGGGGTGATGAACTGAGAAATCAAATTTTCCTTGAGCTTTTGACATCTAAGAGGTCATCATATTATAAGCAATATCCTGTAAGTTTCAGAACTGAAAACGACCTTGTTAGTCCAATAAAAGCTTTTATTGACACCAGCCTCAACAAACGCTTCAGTTTTTGAAAGTGTGGAAGTATGACGTCAAAGACGAAGAAACCCCACCGCTCATCAACGCCTACTTCAACACGGCCGGTTTAGCCCTGCCCACCGATTCACACATTCACGCAAAGGTAAACAAAAGCATACCTCGTGATGACACTGGAGCGAGCTACCAGCAATAAACATTCTGTTGACAAAATGTTGTGCCTTGCCTGGCTGTGGAAGAAGACAGTCGCTGCATAAGCTTCCTCTGGATTCCAAAATTAGGAATGCCTGGTTAAAAAAAAGTTTTAATGACGTTCCAGCAGATGAGTGTAAAACATTATCCGTATGTCCGCTTTATTTCACTGAGGATTGTTTTGTCAACATTTCGAGGCTGGATTTGCAGACCGATTAAGAGAAAAGAACGGTGATGTGGAAATTGTACAGGAATTGTGCAACACATGGACTCTGGGTCGAACATGTATGGGCGAATCCGGTTGCCATTTGACAACATTGGACGTTTTCCTCACGTGCACCGGGGTGAGTTAAACTCATTATAATATAAGAGGGAGAAATGAAGACGACACAGATATGCATTTTGTGTATGACCTAGAAATATTTATTCAGCGATCGGCGGTTAAAGTTAATCTGTACGGAACATCGATTGTTGTACGGAACATGATTAGTCTACGTTACCTTCTATATTGGATCCAACAGGAGTGGTGCAACACATTTATGTGAGTAATATTTTTTATTTTAGATATAATAATCTACTCGGCTAGCATTGCATTGTTACAGATTGTTTGATATCTAATAATTATGTGTATGTGTCTACAAGTATCCGTTGTATTCGAGGTGCTGTTGGTTCATTGTCCTGCGATTCGGGATCGGACTCTGGGTCAAACATGTATGGGCGAATCATTCCGGTTGCAATTTTACAACAGTGGTTTTCAAAACAAACTGTTTGAAGCTCATTATAATATGCAAAACTGTTATCCACTCACAGCAGTGGGCGTTTACTTCCTAGTCTTCAATGCGAAACGGCCATAAAATCCGAGCATTTTTCAAGTAGGCTGAAAACTAGGGAAGAAAATAGCCTATAACTTATTCATTTTTATGTTTTTGAATGTAAAAACCAAGCGAACGTCATAAGTTGACCTCAGACAACAAAACAAAAACATTTAAAAAGCCAGTTCATGACCCCTTTAAGCATGAGCTTATAATGAACAGAACATTATCATGTGTTGGTGTGGATGTGAATATAGTTATAGTTATCGTTCTCTGTGTTAACTAACCTCATGTTGTTCCAAAACTCATGAGCTTAGAATTATAAGGTTCTATCTCCGTTTAGGGTAGTTCTGAGATATTGAGCATCAAAGTTTTTACATTCCACCTGGCAAAACTGTTTTGTAGTATAATCTTCTATTATAGCTTTATCTATTAATCTTTTTTTTACAAAAATAACACCACACAGGCATTAATAAACACCTAATGGATCAGATTATGTCAAAAACTCAATTTCAACCAAAAGTGGAGATAGAACCTTATAATTCTAAGCTCACGAACTGTGTCTATTTCTTTCTTCAGTCTATTTTTACCAGATTCTCATTGTTATCACATAAGCACCGCACAATGCAAAGCACCATTACAATATCAGTGGTTTATTTGACTTATTTTTATAGCTTAATAAACCTAAAATCACCAACCATCAAAAAGTTGAGATGAGGGTGGAAGAATGGTGACAGATTTATTTCTTTTTGAGTTTACAATGCCATTATAAATGAAGTGGGCGTTCTTCTCAAAATGGGCCTTTCTTTTGTACCCAATTACTTTCTTCAAAATCACCATTACAAACAAAGCCTGTACCTAGACCCAAGTAGGAGGTCTCACAAATGAAATCTTCATCAATAATTGAGTCCCTCACCCTGCTGTCCTGCTGGGGTTAAGGTAGGGGGCTGTCTTATTGACAGAGAGGGAATGTCTACCTGCAGCTGCTCAGAGAAAGAGACAGGTAAACAACATCTGAAATATCCAACATTCTCCATATGAGGGAGGAGGTGGAGGTCGCTGGATTGTGACACAGCAGACACACATACCATGAACACATCATTAACAGGTGGGAATCCAGCTTCGCAACTGTCCACAAGATGCTGACAGTGAATACTGATCCATGAGCAGAAAGAGAAGGCTTCAGGATTCAGGATGACACTGTATGCTTTCTGAAAATTGTCAAACTGAAGTTGAAATTGAGATGGGAAAATGACCCAAACAAAGTGCATCTATACAGAGTGAAAACTCACACACTGACATATGGAGGGTACAACAATCTAGACATGCCAGAACAAAAATAAACACTAACAACCTACTATAACAAGAGCAATACTTGTTGTTTATTTTATGTTTATATTATGATTATTCATAATTTGAATTTCTTTTAAATTAGCATTTTATGTTTTAATTTTCAGTGACATTTTTTTTAAAACAAAGGCATTTCAATAACTGACTCATAAACTTTCCATTGTCATTAAATTTATATAGCTAAACCCAAACTCAGAAGCCTGATAAAAATGCTAATTTGAAAGAAAAATGGCAAACGGACTTAGAGGTTTTTGCATCTGAAGTTATCATTATGATTTTGATAGATACAGAAATATAGGTAGCATGAAAAGCAAACACTATGTGTGGAGCAATTATTATTATAAGAATTATTTATAATAAGAATTGTATTATTTGCGAAGTTTACATTTCATAATATAAAACTTTATGTCTCACAAATGCGACTCTATGCAAGTTTTTCTGCTACTTACTCATTGTCACATTGTTTCACAATTCTAACTTTATATCTCATAATGTGAAACAAAATTGCAATATTTCTCTCATTGTGAGGGGAACTTTTAGTTTAATTACAGCTTTTCACATCTCTATCTTGACTATATCTTGTATTTTTTCCTTTTATTTGTTTTAATCTCTCCATTACTTTTTTTTGGCCCCTCTGAACAAATTAGGAATCAATACCATGTACTAAAATTAAGTGATGGAAGCAAATTTTTACTTGGTATATATACTGTGACAATTATATATATATATATATATATATATATATATATATATATATATATATATGTATATATATATGTATATATATATATATATATATATATATAAGAGTGTGTGTGTGTGTGTGTGTGTGTGTGTGTGTGTGTGTGTGTGTGTGTGTGTGTGTGTGTGTGTGGGGGGGGGTTGTTTATGTGACTTACTGTATGAGGACACAAGTTTGTATAATGACATGTGTATTACACTGGTATTACAACTTATTGGTGGTTTATGAGGACATTTCAAAAGTCCTCATAAATCAAATGGCTTAAAAAAACATAAAAAACAATGTTTTATAAAAATAAATCCAGCAGCATGTCTCCTGTGATGGGTAGGTTAAGGGATTGAGTTAGTGTAGGGGGATAGAATATATAGTTTGCACAGTATAAAAACTATTACGCCTATGGAGAGTCCTCATAATGCTGTTGCACCAACGTGTGTGTGTGAGTTATATATACATATAACTTTCTCTATATATACAGTATGTATGTGTGTGTGTGTGTTTATACATGTACGGGGCTCTATTGAAATTAGTTCATTTTACTCAACTAACTTTTTTGTTGTGTGAATGCTTGTTGAATGTATAATGAAATGCTATTGTGCATTGAACATGTTTCACCTTGTTTGAACATGTTTGACTATAGACCATTTCACAACACTGGTCCAGAAACACTTCCTGTTTAAGTTTGTAACTGTTTTCTTTATTTCACATGTAAAGAAAACATCTTAAAGATGTTTGTTTAACTTTTTGATTCAGTTTTAAATGTTCTGTTGGTTGTATTTTATCCCAGCTTTTATGTAGTGTTAAAAAACTGAAACAGGAAGTGCTTCTGGACCAGTGTTGTTTACATCTTGTGAAATGGTCTATAGATTAATTAGACTATTTTAAATGGCTTGCACACAAACTGGTTTCTTAGTCAACTAGTAGGTTAGAAAAAAAATATATTTAAATGTTAATTAACTTACTTAGTCATGGCTCACATAGTAAATATTATTAATGTAAAATAAGACAAAAATACTGAATAAGATGATCAGTTTTTGCAGCACAGACACATCAGTGTCATGATAAGCCCACTATTGCTCACTCCCCCCTCTCTCTCTCTCTCTCTCACACACACACACACGCACGCACGCACGCACGCACGCACGCACACACACACACACACACACACACACACACACACACACACACACACACACACACACATAAACACTTCATTTCTTGCCCCTTTTATATGTATTCCCTTTTCTGCTATTCTTTCAGAGGCACTTGTACAGAACTGGCTCCACAGAGGGTGGCATTTAATGGCTTGTAGTCAGAGTTTGACCTGCCGCTGATGCCTGGGTTTTAATGAAGACTTTTTTTAACTTACTGCCTGATGAATGATAAACGACACTGAGGGGAAAATAAGGTGACGGAGAGATTTCAGACTATGGTCTGAGGAACAGTGGTGTTAACAGTATAAACAGGTGAAGAAAAGTGGGATATTAAATTTAGCAAACAGCAAAAGGAACATCTGCCAGGAAAGAAACAGAAGAAAGAAAACAATTATTAAAAGAAACTGTTTTGGTTCTGTCCTCTCAGAGAGAGAGTTTTACATCACACCAGTTGTTGATCCTTCCTATACCTTCAGCTAACCAGCAAGCATGGTGGTCTTTCCCACTGTCCCGTTCTCTGTCAGCCCAGATGGTAGTGTGTGTAATGGCTTTTTTTTGTTTTGTTTCGTGGACTGCACACTCAGCAATGTGTCCTCGAAATGTCCCATCACGTACAAAGTGACACACTGTCAAATGACACATAAGCCAAATGGAAATCTTCCTTCTGATATATATTTTTTGGATTATTTGAAGCAAACCTTGACATTTCTTCCAGCTCAGAACAGATAAATCAGATATAGTCTTATGTTGTCAAAAAGCAATACTGAAATTTAGACAGTTGGCAATTACAGAACAACTAATCTCCTCTTCTCTGACAAGCAAGGGCGTCAAACCACTTTAACACTACTTTGTATATTAATACTACTTCTTCAATGTGCCGTAATTGCGAGCATGTGATTTCTGAGAATCATTGTTGATTTATATTTTAAATCAAACCAAACAAACACACCCCTCCCTTCATTGGCACTCCCAAAATGCACAAGTGGATGTCTCTATCATAGCAGAAGAGAAGCAAAATAAAGCTTTGTGAAAAATAAACCAAAGATAAACAAATGACAAGGAAGAACAAAAAATGAAAACACAGTAGGCTACACACATATGTACAAGCAAGAGTTAGTTGTTAGTCGCCATGCAGGTGCACTCACTCAAAACCAGTGTTATTCACGAATATGAAGCAGAAACAACTCTGTTTCCAGGCATTTCCGCTTTGGTCTCTCCAGTGCTGGGAAGCTTTTCTAATATTGACATGGCTCCTAAACATCATGACCCTTCTTTCTTTCCAAGAACTTTCTCTTTTGTAATGTCTCACAACCATGTCTCTTTCTACAGTCATTCTTCAAATCTCACTTTTCACTGATAAAAATGATTTTGTGGTGAAGTAAATACTACAGAAAAGAACAATGTAATTTACATGAAAAATTTACTCAATTCAATCGTGTAGAAATGAAAGCGTAAATATCAAAACATAAAATTAAATAAAATAAGAACGCTAACAGATACAATAGGTGCCTCCGCACCATCGCTGCTTGGCCCCTAATTCCTCAACTTTTCTGATACTGGTGTTCCCATCATGCACTGGGCCATGAATAATTAATGAGGTTTATTTTTCACAGTTTTCCATATGTATTTACACTATTTTATCATAGCTGTTGTTGTTAGGACAATCTCATGAGAATACGTATGTATTTGTACGTAAAGTGTTCGTTCTATCACACGTATATATAATTACATTTTATATGCGCAGAAACGTATAATACTTGTGTATTTACAGTACTAAAACATAAAATATTTACGTATTGACAGCACAAAAACGTAATTTCTTTACGTATGAACAAATCCACCGACGTACACATTTGTACGTATCACAATTTATGCATATTAATATCGTAGCATTATGTTTTGACTCTATTGCATTCCACTGTCTTATTAATTAAGTTTTCAGTCACATTTATTGATATAATACTCATAAATATTAACATTTTGCCCGTTCAGCCTGCATGGTGTTAAACAATACACTATAAAACCTTAAAAATACATTAAGCATAAATACATAAAGCGTTTTCTCCTATAAAACACAACAAAAATTCACAAAAGACATCAATTTTATTAGTTTGATGTAATCCAAATCTTTAGAATCCATAGCTGTTTGCAAGAAACAACTCCTAATTCAGCCTTTTATCCAGTCGTGATTCGTCCCCATTCTCAGCAGCGACCGTACATGTCAAACCCCGCGCTGGTGATGAATTCAAATTCAAAAATCGCGCCCTTGAGAAGCGATACATCATGTTTTACGGCAGTGATATCAAACGTTCATTGGCTCTTCCCTGCTTCATCACAGATTGCGACATGAAGGACTGTGAGACGGTTGGTTTCAGTTCATTTGAAATGGAGAAAGCGCTGAACCGAAGCTGGATTAACATTTTCATTGATAAGTAATTTCATTTCTGCTCTGTTCTTGATATAGAACTATTACAATACTGCCAAAGAAGACAGCGACTACAACACTTCATCATGTGAACGGCTTTTGGTATCGGTTTTGACATTTTGCACATAAATTGTGATTATACTTGTCTGTTAGTTATGTTTTTCTTCATAATTGTAGTTTGTTACGTGGTTTTAAGGAAGTGTTATGGTTAGGTTTAGGGGTAGGAGTAGGATTGGTGGCTCAAAATATATTTTAATGCTATATTGTTAATAAAACTGCCCTTTCCCAACACATCTGTCCATTACGTTTTATCATTTTTGATATTATGTATAAAATGGGTATGTTTAGGTTTGGGATTAGGGTTACGGGATCTTACATTTATCTATAAAATGGTAAAAAGGGAAATTATACAGATATCTTTATGATATAGAATATACATAAATAGTTTACGTTTTGTAGCTGTAAAAACGTAATAATGTTACGTTTAAATGTTGCAGATACGTCTATATTATACGTTTCAGCATCTATCCAAACATACTAAAGTACGTTTTCTATCTTTGCAAAAACGTAAAATACCTACGTATTAACAAGAGACCAGGCTGGTTGGGATTAGTAATTTTCCTTTTTGGGACATTTGGAGTTAATTTTCTACTTAAATGACACATTTAAACACAAAAACGATATATCAAATGTCCGTCATTATGTATACGCCTTATTCACGCCAGCGCCATCTTGGATTTTTAGTGAGAATGAAAGCGAGGCTGTGAGGAATAGACATGCATCTCTTCAATGGGCTGTACTGTTATTTAATGTGTTTTCGGATTGTTCTGCTCATGAAACACTGGAAAAAATATCTTTCCAAGAAGTTTCAGTTGACAAAAGACTCCCGATCTGTAAGCTGTGGAAAATTGTAAGTAATCTAGGAGCTTTATTCAGCTTTTTACAGCGGATGCCATTGGAACGCGGTAAGTCTATCCCTCACAGCCTCACTTTCATACCTGTCATGGCGCTGCTCTGAATAAGGTCTATTGTCTACCAAGTATTGAGGTCTGCGTTCACACATACAATTAAAAAAATTAAGACGTGATGACACACACTATATATGTATTGATTACTTAAACATTTCATCCTTAAAAAGTATGGTCTAATTCAATGTTTATATTGTTTGAGTGAAATTATGTACAAATGAAAATGTAATTAAATAGAATAGATATTACTTATCCTTTAATTAGCTAAATAAAAGTTACTTCATTTCTTATGTTACTTTCACTTAACTTAGTTATGTGTAGTTTACTTAATTCTATGTGTGAAACTTACTAAAAAATATCAGTGCAAAAAGCTTGCCGTAAAAATTTTTTACTGACTCTCTTCTGCCCCATCG